>DWCF01001644.1:0-28771 GCA_018230265.1 Delias oraia | reverse complement strand
GCCATCTATTGATTACTTACTCAATCCAGTCGAAAAGTAAGTCGACATCTGTTAGAATCTTTTGTAGTTAACAGATAGTGGTGACTGTCAATTGATTATAGACAAATAATTTGCAATAAAATAAAATTGCGACGATAATTAAAGATCTACGCTATCTCTTAAGTTGGACCAAACTGCATATTGCGTGCAAATTGGAACGAAATCTGTTAAGCGGTTTAAGAGTCCATTGAGGACAAACATTGTGACAAGAGATTTATATATATTAAGATAAGACTTATTTTCTTACGGATTGTAATTTAAATAAAGTACACAGTGTGTTGCTCTAAAAATAGAAATTTTATTTTAGTTTATTGTATAACTCATCTAAAAATAGAAAAACGACATTTAAATTTATTAGTTTATATATACATATACAGTCAAGCCTGGATAAGCGAGAGTTGAAGGGAGCACAATCTTATTCTCACTAACCCGAGTTTCTCGCTGATGCAGGCCCATGGGCAGCGTTTCTCTCTTACAGAGGTACGCAGCAATGATAAGTACGTACAAGTCGCAGCAAGTGCGAATGTAGTAAATATACACAACATATATGTATTATGGACATATGTTTCTAATAATTTTTAATGTAACTATAGTTCTTAATAAATAAAATAAATGAATAAAACTCGACTGTGGCTTATAGAGATACAAATAAGTAGCAGTCTCATTCACGGAGGTCCATGAGGGAAAAACGACTCTCTTACAGAGGTTCTGTTTGTCGCTAATAGAGGTTTTGGCATCTTAAAATGATCTTATATGTCCTGCTTATTACTCTCACTTATGGAGTTTTCTCACTTATCCAAGTTTGACTGTATAACATAGAATTAGTGACACTATACACCTTTATAGTTAAGAAAGGATTATGCGTTGTAATTGTTTGATAGGTATTACCGTTGTTCCTACAAAGAAATGATCATTTCTTTCAAAGGCGTCATTCCGCCATTTTGCCAACATGGCGTCATCAGTATAGTTAGGGAACTTCATGTTATATAGGTGAGCGTCATTAATCTTATATAGACGTATATACTATATATATACTTCGGAGACCACAATAGTGAGATTTGAAAACAAAATTGTATTTCAAGTGTAGTTTATTAAGGTATTTAATTTACAAGAAAAACTTTCACTTTCAATATTTTTTTAATACATTACAGAATTAAAAATGTTCTCGCAAAGAAAAATATTACTAGATACTAGATTACGCGATGTAAAACGATCTCACGAAGGTCGCGGGCAACCGCTGGATCCAGATCGCTCAGGATCGTAACAGGTGGGCGTCTTTGGGGGAGGCCTATGTCCAGCAGTGGACATAGCCTCCCCCAAAATATTAATAGACGTCACGACTATGTAACACATTACTCGCTATACCGCTTAAGCGGTGTATTAAGCCGGCAACACTACCAAAGCGTAGACTTTGGCGCGGTTGTTCATGGGCGGAGAAACGTCTGCGCCATTGTCCGCTTTAATTTAAAAAAAATTGAAATGTTAATATAGTCTAGAGATAATGCTGATCTTGAAATTTGCCTCGTTTGATTTAATTGGTTTTAAGTAGTTTTTGGCTTAGACTTTTAGGAAGATTTTACCTCCGGGTTTAATAGAATATGACAATTTGAATTTAATGTTAGATTTAATATTTAATTTATTTTATTATAATTAATAATTTTATTATAATTGATTGTTATCTATGCCAATCGTTCTTTTCAAAATTTTTGAGTCTAAAAACCCATTTTATATTTGACAGTATTTTAATAATAACAATAAAATCATATATTTTCTCAGACATGGCATAACGTTTGAGAGAGCTGAAGTACTAGGTTCGAAACCTGCACGAAAAAAACTCAAGGCTCCATTTAACCGTACAAAAGTGATTCATAATAGAATACTAAGTTATTTTTAAGTTTATTTATATTTTGTGAGTACGTGTGTTTGTTTGCGTATATATATTAAGCCGATGCATGATTTCTGTAAAATATTGATGTCTATAAACAGATTGTAATGATATACGCGTGGAAGAGCCATGATAACGCCCTATTGGGCCGGCTCAACCGAAGTTTTTCCACGTTCTGATATATTACTCGGCGTGAAATGGTAGCTATACTTGAAACTGTACCCCTATTGTGTTTCGCTGAGTGAGTGAGGATATCGGAGGCCCTTGAAATTTGCGCTTAAACGGCGTAAAAAACCGACAACACAACCAACGCGCGGACTGTGTCGCATAGTCATGCAACTTTATTAAAATTATTTTTCAAAAAAACACTCGAATATCAATGTCAATTTAAATATTTATTACCTAGAAATATGTATACACACCTTGTTCTGTGAATACGGCTCACAATTAAACCAATGTCAGTGTAATGATACTTATATTAATGACAGCGATATATTGGCGCCAACTGTCAACATCCACAGATCACATAACCCATTGGAACTCTATGGAGTTTTGCACTAAAAAGTTAACACTTAAAATAGAGAAACATCTCATAGATTATAAGAAGACGGAAGACATAGAAGAAGACGAGATTAATAGACATTATTCTTTCTAGGCACGAGGCCAAAGTTCTACCTGCGGCCGGGAGACTTTCAATATAACGATGGGGTATACACATGTTCACGGTGCGACACCCGATACAACAAAGTGCAATCGTTGAGGTATCACATCCGCTCGAAACACTACAGACTGCCGCGGTACAAGTGTCAGTACTGCGACCAAGAATTTATGACGCTGCCGCCATTTTTGGTGCACAAACTGAAGGATCACAATATCGACGACAGATACGAATGCTCCGCCTGTCAGACGAAATTCAATTCGCCAAGCCAGCTGCGCAAACACATCAATGTGTTTCACATGTTGGGGGAGAAATATAAATGTCAGTTGTGTGATTACGAGTCATTCAGCTTCGAGGCGCTGTACAAACACAAGTTTAAGCATAAGACAGTGAAGGATTACCATTGTAGGTTCTGTAAGAAGGCTTTTCTCAGGAAGGCGACGCTTGAACTGCACGAGAGGATACATACAGGCGACAGGAGGAAAGTATGCAAAGTCTGCGGGCAAGCGTTCGTACAGAAGGCTAGTTTGAATTATCACATGACAAAGTACCACCCCGATGTGAATTTCTAGTGTGCTCTAGTGAGATTATGATACACAGAAACTGTGTGTGTGTGCATACTCAGAAACTTAAGTGTTATTTGTAATATGGTGTACGCTTCATACAAACAAAAAGACAATCAAATTCAAAGGCCGACAACGCATCCGCGCCTCTGCAAGGGCTATGAGTGTCCATGTAAGGAGGGCAGTTTATCCCTTGCGAGCCTCGTCCGTGTTTGCCAACATTTATATAAAAAAATCATACGAATTATAGCCAGTTGTTAAAATAGTTTAATTATTATTTAAATCAATCGTATATATATTATTTATTTATTATATATGTATTAACCGCTGGATCCAGATCGCTCAAGATCGCAGCGGGTGGGGAGGCCTATGTCCAGCAGTGGACTTGAATAGACTGATGATGATGATATGTAATGGTAATTAATACTCCGTTTTGTTTTGGTCCGCGACGCCATATTTAAATTCATATTTATACGACGAAGCGTATGTCGAGTCAGAAAGAGACAATAGGAGCTACCGATATATTCTACGAACCACATTATTCAATCAAGTTTTTATAAGGAAATAATTAATTTTCAATCTGTTAAGAACGAAATAATTTAATCTATTTATTATCTAGTAACATTTTATCTAGATTTTCACCCGTGGGAGAGCTATGCTGATGCATATGCTGACGCACTAATTGCGCCTGCTCGTCCGAAGTGATACCGGGCTAACAGAATACTCAGCGTGTTACTGTACTTGCACTGTGTTTCGCAGAGTGAGTGAGGATATCGGAGGGCCTTAAAAAGTGACGCTTGAACGGCGTAAAAAGGCGGCAACACAATCAACGCGGACTGTGACGCGGTTGATCATGGGCGGCGGTGTTCTCTTACCATATAGGAGATACACTTGCTTCGTTATCCGCTATAGAATTATTATGTTTTATCTATCAGCTATCTTAGCAAGGGCTGGGGATTTCCATGGACAGAGGGACGCTTATCTTAGGTGAGTCTCCTCTTCGTTTGCCTCCATTTTTATATAAAAATATATCTAGATAAATAAAAATTACAATATTATATACTATACTAATATATCTATATATAAAAATTTTAGCCAATTTTCGTTGTAAATTTATAAACGAAGAATGGGCTCTTCTATCGAAGCCAAATGTTTAGGCTTTGTTTGGACTTTTTTTTAAAATGGTTTACGTGAAGTTAGTACAAAATCGGTAGATCGTTTCTTCAATTATAACATTTTTTGTAACAAATTAATTTGATAAATGACGGATTGTTTTGTTAATGGGGATTTTGCTGGCAAAATTTTATACATTAGCGAGGAACGTCCGGTTCGATAGTAGTATTACCCAAATGCAAGACCAAGGCCAAGATCGCCTAATTTTAGCAAGAGCAAGACTGACCGCGTAAGACTTGAGCAAGAACATGATTAAGCCTGCAAGACGCGCGAGTCTTGCAGCTTCTTTTTTGTGGCAGTAATATTTGGACTTTCTCATTAAATCTTTCGACATGGTAAATCTGGTTTGTCTTTACTATGGCTATGCTAATTCAAGCTCAAAATGTTCCTATTCTGATAGGTTTCTCTAAGATCTGAAGTAAACTTTAATAAATATCGATAGTCTAATAGGTGATTTCAAAACTTGCAAGACTCTTGCTGCAAGAGCAAAACCAAGACTGGGAGCGCAATACCAAGACTAAGACCGATACCAGGTGTATTGGCGCAAGAACAGAACTGGCTTAGTCTTACATTTGGGCAACACTTCGCTGGTATACGTTTAGTAAACTTTCTTAACATTCAACTGAAAATCTAATGATTCTGAAACAAGTTACGCAATGTATGTAAGCTGAAGCGGGATATTCTATATGTATATATATGGATATATATGTGTATATATATGGAGTACTAGTACCTACATAAATATTTGTATGCCTTTATTTTATTATATAAGTAGGTATAGAGATAAAAAAATGAAAAGTGAATGTTTTTGTTAATTTTGCGTATTGAAAATATAGGTTTTTTTTTCGATTTCCTGGTTTCATTTTTAAGTTTTTCTCCTAAATATCTGCGCTGATATTATATTTTCAAACACATGTGAAACGTTTTAAGTTTATTTGTATGTCTGTCTGGCTGTAAGTATTAAATAAATGAGCTGGTTTTAATGTGTTTTCCAATGTAGGTTTATGAATTTATTGAGATATGTTTAATCTTGGAGCAACAGGTACAAAATAAAGTACTTTTGTAATTTTTTTTCTAAAAAAATTAGTGTTTCTAGTACAGTAAACAATTTAAACAGAAAAGACTAGTTTTTTCACAATACACACGATAAATTAATATTGAATAGTACAGAATTGAAAGAACAGAGGACAGCCTGGAAAATGGAGACTCATAGACAATAATGTATAGAGTAAAGAGGGCAAACAGAAGTGAATCAACCTCTTTTGTTCTAGGCGACGACGAGCACTATACGATAGTCGCAGATGCCAGCGAACAGCACTACCAATGCAGGACGTGCGGGAAAATATTCAAAAAGAGGCGTCTGTTCATCCAGCACTTTAGATCTGTGCACCTCAAACTGTCAACGAAAATGACAGGCTGTCACTTCTGCGAGTTGAAAGTCAGGGCGCATTTGCGCGCGAAACACATGGAGGAGAAACATGGTGTCCCAGCCCCAACGTGCAATGCGTGCGGGCGGAAGTTCTCCTATCCCCACCAAGTGATACATCACCAAAAGACATTTCATATGGGAGAGAAGAATATCGTCTGTCCGATATGCAATATGAAGTTTGGATCGAAAGTTAATCTCTATCAGCATAAAGTCAAGCATTCCACGGAGAAGATTCACAAGTGCGATTTCTGTGATGAGCGGTTTAAATGGAGGAAACAGTGGTCGCGGCATATGATGAAGCATAGAATCAATTAAGCATCTAGAGTACGTGACTTGTATCGTGAAAAATTGCATTCCCAATAGGTACTGGAGCAACTATACTATATAAAATACTAACTGCTTTTTTGTAAACAAAGTTAAACAGTTTTGAAGATTTTTAACCTACCGTCATTACGTTGCACATTAGTGATTATTTTTACCCAAAATTTTAGTTTAAATTACCATTTTTTTATTTACCAACTGTATCTGTTGTAACTTGAACGCTACCACATAAATTGAATTAGGTAAACGAGAAATTAATAAATTAGAAATGTTTATTATTTGTCAACCTGTCAATCTGTTGTTTTACTAATGCATAAGGAAAACGCTGTAGCAAATAGTTGAAATAGAAGATACTAGCTGTTGCTTTGTCACTGAGATGCTGATCACGATCCTCAGACAGACCGACCAGAGAGAGTGTCTGTATTGAAGCAACTCTGCACAATCATTAATAGGTCCGTCATCTTTTAAAATACTAGTTCTTTTTACCATTGTTAAGATTCGTTCGCCATCTTGCGCCATTAACCGCGCATAGAGCCGCGTCGAATCGCAAAAGAAAATAAAGAAATTCATTTTCTTTTGAAGAGGCTATCTGCCATTTACAGCGTAACGTGATCTTTGGGGCGAGCTTTAGGCGCCGTGAATTTGATTTTTAGCCCCGACTAGCGCAAGGTCGTTTCCTGCAAGACACGAACCTCAGCTTGCGTTGTCAGAAGCTGACGGTCGGAAGCTCACCGGAGTGATTCTGACGACATAGTTAGGTCCTTGCCACCGTTTCCGGCGGCGATTGATATCGCGGTCATGACATTTGCCATAGTTATTTTTTTGTGTCAGTATTTGGAGGCACGCCTTTTCTATTCTACTCTTCTTCGTCGTAAAGTATTATAAATAAATGCATCTTTTCATCCGAGTTTCAACAATTTTATTCGACTTTTGACTGTAATCCATGCTAGACTACAATTCCCCGCGGTTAACGGATTTTTAGTTGACTAGTGACGTTTTTGTTCTAGGGCTATCGAAAAGCGAGGAGCAATATTGCACCGTACGACAGGAAGAGGACGGCACGTACACGTACACGTGCAAAACTTGCTCCAACTCGTACAAACGCAAAGACTCGATAAAGCAACATCACAGACACGTGCACTTGAAGCAAAGGCCGCGGTTGCACGGCTGCTACTACTGTCCAGAGAAAGTGAGGGCGTACCTTCGCGCTCAGCACATGGAAGAAGTCCATGGTATACCAGCACCGACTTGTGGTGCCTGCGGAAAGAAGTTCGCGTTCCCGTTCCAAGTTGTGAAGCATCAAAAGACATATCACATGGGCGAGAAGAACTTTATATGCCCAGTGTGCAGTATGAGCTTTGGAACGAAGCCAAATTTACGCCAACACGTCATCAAACATACGACGGAGCGGCCTTATAAGTGCGATTTCTGTGATGAGGCCTTCAAGTGGAAGAAGCACTTGCGACGGCATATGGCCGGGCATTCGTATAAGAAACGTTAATGCTTGTTTTAATTTGTGTAATATAATAGAAGTAGATGTTTGCTTTAGGAAATAATTAATTATAAACCTATAGAATTCAATGAGCCACGAACCGGCCATTCCGACGGTCACCCCACGCGCGACGGCACAAGCCGAGGTTCGAATCTCTCGGGAGACGCCCTTGCGCTAGTTGCGTTAAGCTGTAATGGCCGTGTGGCCGACAGCAAGTTAGCCATTTCAAAAAAAAAATAATCAAAAATCAATGTAATTCGTGAATATTACATCTTATTTTGATGTTTTACTTGAAAGTTGAAACAATGTCTGAAACTTTTTGTCTTCCTCTCGCTTATGTGTACTTTAATGTGCAGTTTAAAAATAAGATGGTTTTTATGTCTAAATCTTAAAAGTTTTTCGTTCGAATTAACAATTATAGATTTTATATTTTATTTGATCTTCAAAAGATTAACATGTTTATCAATTTGTCTTTTTATGTTTCACTACTAATCGTCTATGGAACGATCTCCATGGATGATGTCAGAAGATGTTTTGAAACACAATTAAATCACAATTAAAACCGTTTATCAATGTGCTACGAAGAAGAAATACTTAATCTTCTAGATTGATACTTGAAAGATTTTTTTATACTAGTATAGCGGACAACGGAGCAGGTGGGTCTCCAGTATGGTAAGAGAACACCGCTGCCCATGGACAACCGCGCCACAGCCCGCGTATTGGTTGTGTTGCCGATTTTTTACGGCGCTCAAGCGGATCTTAAGGGTCTCCGATATCCTCACACACTCTGCGAAACAGTACAAGTACCGTTTCACGCTAAGTATTCTGTGAGCTCGTGGTATCACTTCGGACGAGCCGGCCCGGCTCTTCCACATTTGTATAATTTTTAGATAAGTACTTTGTATGTATGGAAGCAGGTACTAAAATAAAATCTTTGTTTAGAGAAACACATGTTTTTTTATTTTATTCTAAAGCGGACAACGGAGTAGGTCTCCAATATGGTAAGAGAACACCGCCTCCCATGAACAACCATTGTCCGTGCATTGGTTGTGTTGCCGGGTTTTAAGACGCTTAAACGGCAAGTTTAAGAGCCTCCGATATCCTCACTCACTCTGCGAAACAGTAGCTACAAGTACCGTTTCACGCTGAGTATTCTGTGAGCCCGTGGTATCACTTCGGACGAGCCGTTCCAATTTGTGTGTCAGCATGGCGTTCACACGGAATTGTTAATAGATTACAATCCCTAAGATCACACAGACTTATTGTTTTAAATATCTCAATGTTTATTAGCAGTCCTAAGAGTGGATTTGTCTATAATGTGTAACTTCTCTCATTCCAGGTTATCAAGAGCTGAAGTTCATAAAAACAATGGAGTACGGCACAGCGGTATGGCAGTGCGGCGAATGCGAGCGACGTTTTAAAAAGCGCGACCTCTTCGCCCAACACTACAAGTTCGTTCACCTGAAGCAGCGGCCGAAGCTACGCAGCTGCTACCTGTGTACCGAGAAAGTGCCGACCCAATGCCGTCCATTCCACATGGAACAGGTCCATGGGCTGCCGCTGCCCACTTGCGGGGCGTGTGGAAAGAAGTTCGCCTTCCCAAACCAAGTTTTGCGCCACCAGAGAACTTATCACATGGGCGAGAGACAGTTCACATGTACCATTTGTGATATGAAATTCATAACAAAGACACTTCTGTTGAAACATTCTATAATTCACACAGGACTACGGCCGTATCAATGTAGTTATTGTGATAAAAGTTTTAGGTGGAAGAAGAATTTGACGACTCATATTTTCATGCATTTGGATGTTAGGAAGCATGTGTGTCACATTTGCAATGAATCGTTCGTTCAACAGAGCAGTTTGAAGTATCACATCACTAAACGGCATACGGAGAGCTTATAAGAGTTGTTTAACTTGTAAGCAGGTCATTTCGTACAACTCATCTGGATTACAATGGTAATCTTTGGTAATTAAACCTAATCTTACATTGTCGCAATGCTGGGATACCAATTACCATCCCAGCAATGACAGATTTACATATAAAGACCTCATCCTCATATATATACATATATATATCGTCGGGGTATATATTTATATATATACCCCTTTATTTAAGAAAGGCGGATAATAAGGAGGTGCGTTTTATTTTTGTAATTAAAACCTCTTTGCTTTTTATGTTTCTTTTTATTTGTCTACAACCTGTCAATTGCGTCCAGGAATATATAATACAATTTATTTTATTATAGGCTTTATATATTGTTTCTGTTGAATATAAAAATAATCTCATTTAAGCATGAATGATTAAATAATTCGACTTTGCCTCTGAAGTATAATGGTAGCATTTATTAATTACATTTACAACAAAATAATATGGATACATCATATTTGACAATTTACTAATGTTAAAAACAAGATGGCAGCGAATAAAATCTGTATTTTTAATTATAGTTTAAATCTTCGACTGACTATGACTATTAATTATGAACATAGTTAATTAAATAAAATATTGCTGTATATGAAATAATATCTCAAAAGCTGAATTTTTTTGATGCAATTGTTCTTTCAAGATATATTAGAATTTAAATTAAGCAAGTTTTTAAGACGATATAAATCATGTCATTTATATTAAAAAATATACGAATCTGTAATAAATATTTTAATTCAATGAATATAATATGTTTTAGTGAATTTTCATTATACATAATATCTTTAATGTCATTACATCTTGTATATTTATTATAAATTGTTGTATAATGTAAATATAAAGTAGGAAATGAGAAAACGTTAGTTTTTTTTCTGAATTTTGAAAAATAATTTATAATTAACTTTGACTTAATTATTTTTGCGTCAAGTCTTTTATCATTGAATAAATTGGTAGACAATTATAGTATAAAACTTTTTATTTTAAATCTTAAAATTACTTCTTTGATACCTAAGATCATTGTATTACTAATAATTGCTCAATTGTTGTAACAGCCTATTGGAGTAAATCTAAATTAATTTAAAACGTTCTTCTTAAAATGTCAATAGAAGCTAATTAAGCTTAGTAGTTTTTAAATTAATAGAAGACTTATAATTATAGAGATTAAAATTAATGTAAAATATATCATTTTTTGTGTCGCAGTCAGCGTTCTTGGCATTTGAAAACATTTTTAGAGATTCTTTTAAAACCCAATTTTCTCGTGGCATTGTCAGATAAATTTGTAAATCTTCCAAAATTCAAAACATGTTTCGTCAATTATAGTTTATAAATGAAAATTATTGTTTCTTGATGTTTATTATTGATCTCTTAATTTGTTAGATTGCAAGTATGTATCTTTTAACCAAGGAACTATATGTTAAGGTGGTATCAAACTATGTCTTATGTCACTGGTAACACAAAGTGTGGACTGTGGCGCGGTTGTCTGTAGTGCTGTTCTCTAACCATATAAGAGACCATAAAATCATGAGTAGCCTTACTATGTTTCTATTACATTTTTTATACTACATAGTATAAGATATTGCAAAGCAAATATTATTTTAATTTGTGGCTGCGGTCTTCTTTTATAATCTTTAGCTGAATTAACTCGTGGGAGAGCCATACTCACGCACAAATTGGGCCGGCTCGTGCGAAGTGATACCACGGACTCACAGAATACTCAGCGAGAAATGGTAACTATACTTGAAATGGTACAACTACTGTGTTTCTGTGAGTGAGAATATCGGAGGCCCTTAAGAATGCCGATTTAGCGATGTAAAAAGCCGACAACACAACCCATGTGCGGACAGTGGCGCGGTGATCCATGGGCAGCGGTATTATCTTACCATATAGAAGAACCACCTGCTCCTATATCCGTTATAGCATAAAATATAATAATTAGAGTCACGTTGTATAACGGTGAGTGAGTACATCGGAGGTTCTTGAAATTATATCGCCTAAGCGTCGTTAAACGCCGGTAACACATCCTATTAGCGCGCACTGTGCCAAGTTCACTCATTTAAATTCATGCAATTAGCTATTAACGTCTTAAACAATTTTCCCATGCTTCGAGCGCATATGTCCACGCCAGCTACATCTTTGCACAAACGTTTGTCCGCACTGCTCGCATTTGAATCGTCTGTCATTGTCGTGGATCCGCATATGTTCGTTAAGTGTGTTCTTTAACGAGAACGACTTCGTACAGACCTCGCAGTGGAAATTCTTCTCCCCCGTGTGCTTTAGCATGTGTTTTTTTAAACTTGTCGTGTCAAAGAATCTCATGTCACAAGAGTCGCACTTGTGATTCTTCTCCATCAGATGGCATCGGCGAAAATGCAAATTATTCGCGCTCTGATCGGAAAACTGCCGATCGCATATCGTGCATTTGACCTTCGTCAACTTGCGAACGGATACACCGTGCTCATTGAACTGATGCTTCTGTCTCATCCAAAGTGTTTCGAATTTCTCGCCGCAAATCTCGCAATCCTTCACTCGGTTCTTTTTTGTGTGTACGCCACGATCGTGGTAATAAAGCTTGAGCTTTGTATTGAAAATCTTCGAACAGTGTTTACAGTTGAATTTACCTAAAGCATGATTGAGTCTCATGTGAACCTTTAGACGGTCGTATGTGATGAACGTCGAGTTACATAGATCGCAAATGTAATTTCTTATATGCACGTTCATATGTTGGAGTAGCGTTTTAAATGCACCGATCTCTTCAAAACAGATACAGCATTTCCACTGTTCTGATACAAATTTGAACGGTATAAGAATGCTCTTCATATTGGTGTGTACTTTACGCTTGTGTTGGTCTGTTAAATGCAGGTAAAGATCGTCCATTGTGTTCAGAGAGGCATTACATACTGTACAGGCCAACGAAGTGATATCCAGTTTTATTGTCGGTATGAACTTAACACTGAATATTTTCTTTACGACGTCTTCGATTATGATTCTTGTTTGTTTTGCATCTGTATGAGTGAGATGCACTTCGAGCGTGTGTTTCTTTAGTTCGCCGGATTTTTGAAAACCGATAGAACAAAGGTAGCATACAAAATGTTCACCAACAACATTACGTATTGGTGTGGCATTAGTGAACAGTAGAATTTCGTTGAGATTGGATTTGTTTTTGGTGATAATGCTTTGTGTTTCTATGCTCCTCTTTTTCGGACTGTCCAGTTTTTCAAAGTCTTTTTCAATTCTCACCAGCGATTGTTCTTTTGTACCTATGGAAATAAAACATTTGATTTTAATAGTATAATACTAGAATTGATAGCGGTAACGTTTGAGAGCCTCGTAGACTACTGGTTAAAAAAGTGAACCACTCTCTGGCAGGGCTTGACAGTGGCTGGAGAAAACTTTTGAGCTAAAAACTCATGCGTAAATGGTTTATAATTGTTGTACTACATATATATATATATGTATATGATATGAAACGATATCTTGTTATTTTATTTCCATAAAATATGATTTTCGACACAAACACGTTATTCTTCAAACATTTATTTGACGTTGATAAAATTAAAGAAATAATACTTTTATAAAAATTTAGTTATCATAAATGGAATGATGTTCCAGGTTTTACTCACGACTTATAAAGCCGTCAATGCAACCGAGGCTCAGTTGGGGCTGCTTGTTTGCCTCCAGGGTTTTAATTATAAAAAAACATCTGTCCGCTAGGACACAAAAAATGTTTGCCAAAAACATCTAATTCTCAGTCAACGTAAGCACGAAATGTTAAAAACTGTAACATGGGTACGAATACTGATATATCAATCAAAATATACTATATTTCAGCTCTGCATAGCATATTTCATAATTTAATTTGAAATATACATCGTTATATTTCACAAATCAACATTAACAGTGATAAACTAAACAAATTTTGATTAGTTAATTGAGTTTTTACTACAAAAGCTCTGGAAAATAACATTTGATTAAGTATTTTTGTTTAAAATATTGTAATTTTATTTAAAACAGTTAACCAATTTTTATTAATTATTTGTATGAGTAGGAGAGGACAGGGGTAAATAAGAAATGAAATGAAATAATTTTGATTTAATAATAAATAGATTTCTTTCACCAATTACAGCTTATATAATAACTGACATCCGTGGGAGATCCATGCTGAAGAATATGCTGACGCACAAATTGGGCTGGCTCGTCTGAAGTGATACCACGGTCGCACAGAATACTCAGCGTGAAACGGTACTTGTACAGTGTTTCGTAGAGTGAGTGTGGATATCGGAGGCCTTTAAAAATGCCGCTTAAGCGGCGTAAACAGCCGACACCACAACCAAAGCGCGGTCTGTGGCGCGGTTGTTGATGGGCGGCGGTGTTCTTTTACCATATTGGAGACCCACCTGCTCTGTTGTACGGTATACTATAAAATAATAACTTAGCGTCGACAAGAAAACTTAATCAAATGCTTCCGTAATGACTTCTTCAACGCGAAGGCTTTCATACATCGATCACACTGGTAATTCTTTTCACCGGTATGTTTCACCAGATGTATCTGGAGCTGGCGGACATCGAAAAACCTCATCTTGCAATAATCACACTGATGACTCTTCTCCAATAAATGAAACCGTCGAAAATGCGTCTTATATGTACCAACATTCGGAAATTCACGCACGCACAATTCGCACGTCACCTTCTTCAGCACGGAGACCGTTACGCCATGATATTTGAACTGGTGCTTCTGTTTCTCCCATTGCGTCTCGAAAGTCTCATCACAGTAATCACATTTTTTCAGTTTCTTAGCTGCCTTGTGAATGCCTCTCTCGTGTTGGTACAATTTCACTTTCATATTGAATACTTTGGGGCAAAAATTACATTTGAATTCGCCCAATGCGTGTCTCAACTTTATATGCGATTTCAATCTGTCCATAGCAATAAATGTCGCAGTACACAGATTACAGACATAGTTTGATGTATGTGTGTTCATATGTTCTATTAGACACTTGAAGGACGCGAACTCCTTCAAACAAATGCAGCAACACATTCGCTCTGTTTCAAATTTGAATGGTATTATTAGATTCTTTATATTCAGATTCATTATACGTTCATGCCGTTCGGTTAAATGGCGAAACAGTTCATCTAAACTATCCACAGAACCTCCACACATCTTACAAGTAAGACCTGTTATGTCTAACTTGACAAATGAAGCTCGATTCTTTCCATCTATTATTTCTTTCATAATATCGTTGCTTTTAGATTTAATTTCAGCAAAATGTTTACTTGTGTGCTCTTTAAGCTGAGATGGTTCCTTAAATCTTTCCGAGCAGAGGCAACATAAATAGTGGAGTCCTATTTTGCTTCGGATTGGAGTTGCGTTCGTACATATAATAATTTCCCGTAAATTAACTTTATTTTGTTTAATTAATAACTTTCTTATGTACACCTCGTTTTCTTCGTCCTTTTCCAAATCCGTCGTGAAGGTATCTTCTATATCACCTATGAAGATAATATGAATATTAGACTTTTGGAAATTAATGTAATTAATATATTGATAAAACAACTGTAAACCTTAGACAAATTATTGTAGGAAATTTACAACACGACAATTTTTAGTTTCAGCTTTCAAATTATGTAATGCATTTTTATAATTTCTACTACGTATTCTTAGTACTCTCAAAAAAACTTACAATTTTTCAAATATTTCTTTTAAATACAACTAATTTATTTTATTCAGAAATAATGGAGCATTGACGAAAAATAATACAGTATATATTACGATATGTTAATTCTTAATAGACCCCGCTACTGCCTTTTTTGGAATAGCGGACAACGGAGCTGGTTGGTCTTTGATGGTAGTGTTGCCGGCTTTTTATGCCATTTAAGCTGCATATTAAAATGCCTCCGATATCCTCACTCACTTAGTGAAACACAGTTACAGCACTGTTTCAAGTACAACTACCATTTCATCTGAGTATTTTGTGAGTCCGTTGTATATCTGACGAACCGACCTGTCTAATTTTTGATGATATTTTAATTATAACTAGACCCCCTTCTGTCTTTATAATATTTCGTGAAGAAATCCCTACCTCTCTCCCCTTCAAACCTCAGAAGAACAATGGATGGGCACCTAATATTAACTTATATGACAGCGGGTATGGGTTAGTAATAAGACATCTATTATTATATAATTTATTGAAGAAAAATATCCAAATAGAAATACAAAATAAAACTAAGTTAATCACGAATAGAACTTACAGTCAAAAGAATTATTAAGAAAGAAAAATAGAATTAACATTATAGATGAATTATTATACTTTTTCTAATATGCGGTTATAATTTGAACAACTCAATATAATGGACGACATATTTGATTAGTTTCATTGCAGAACTCAAAATTATCATTACACATTTGACAATAATATTCACAATATTTTTTAACACCGACAAAAACACCTGTTAAAATGTATACTTGAATTAATTTCATTAATTAATGTTTTTACAATGGTTTTTGAAATAAAAATTATTTAACCTAACATCATTAAACATTTTAATTATTTGTTATTAAATTATACGTTAAAATTTTTCATTTTAATAATATTATTGCACTGCTGAATTCAATTTATTTTATAACAGAAGTCTGCTATAGTGATGTATAGCTTATTGCTGATAAATAAATTAATCTTTACTATTTTGTTTTTATTTGCAATTGCAAATTCACGCCATAATAAAGGTAAAAAATTTGTCTATGATAATACAAAGCAACAGGTATTCCTATTTTTAAATTCTATATCGGACAATGGAGCAGGTGGGTCTCCTATATGGCAAAAGAACACTGCCGCCCATGAAAAACCGTTCCAAAGTCAGAGCATTGGTTGTGTTGCCGGCTTTTTACGACACTTAGTCGGCGTTTGAAAGTGCCTCCGATATTCTCACTCACTCTGCGAAAAACTATACAAGAACCGTTTTACACAGAATATTTATTTATAATAACAGATTAAGATTTTATAATTTATTTATTTTCGACACTGAAATGACTGAAAACAAGAACTATTACAAAAAAATATGAAATTATCAAGACTACAATACAAATTTGCGAATCTGCGTCAACCAACCAAGTATTACCAATGTTAATTGACATTTTTGTCAACCAAGCCGTGGCTTTGCACACATGTAAAAGTGACCATACGTCCTGTTTTCACCTGTCCCGTTGTCCCCAGACAAAGCGCCGAGACGCGTAATTGTACCATTCTTGAAACAGCGAGAAAGTTGACAGCCTGTTATCACGAAACACGCGCGTGCGGGGAATCAAAGACCATTCGCATCGTTGTCGATCGGTGATTCTCCCCGCCCGAACATATATACAAAAAATAATGCAAATATTTTAAAAATTATTAGCAGATCAAAGTTCTTTGATCTAATAGAGCCGGTGAATTGATTTTTATTTTTCACTATTTGTTATTATAAACAATTATAATAATATGAATATCATTGTAGTGAATACTATTTGGGGCCTATGTTTGGGGGAGGCCTATGTCCAGCAGTGGACTTGAATGGGCTGATGATGATGATGATGATGATGATAGTGAATACTAATTACATTAACTAACACATATTCTAAATAAAGAAAATTCAAAAGTTGTTTTTGTTTTCATTGTTAGCCTGACCTTATGTCCCGTTTTGTGATGACAAATCTATGGTCACTTTACACATATGGCAATTAGAAATTATCACGCCTCAAATTATATCTGTAAAACATTTTTAAATATTGCCTTTAAATGGTCCGTCAAAATGCGTTGATAATATTGATAAAAAGGAAGAATAACAAAAAAGCATTCCCGTATTACATAAGGCAATTTTTGTTTCTCCTCTAGTAACACGCTTTTTGCTTTTCCAAAAGCTTACGTTACACCCAAATATCTATTTTAACCCAAAACTTGCAATAATGTTGTCAAAAGTACCTAAAAGTCTATAAATATTAATCTGAAACTTGATAGACATGCGTATTTTTTTATTATATTTTATTCTATTATATATGTTTTTTAAAAACAGGAATAAAACTCCCTCCCACCACATCGCATCGTTATACCAGACCCACTCTCCACATCAAATTGCATTTACGTAATACTAGAACGTTCCTAGTCGAAATTAAACAATACAGATAAATTTGTTTACACTATGTACGGTAATTCTACTGTGTTGATGTAAATGGCCAATGTTAAAAAGGCGAAAGTGTTTAAAAACCATACCCACTAAGGAATATTCTTAAATAGAAGCTTCATCGTCATGATTCAAGCTAATGTGTGTGTCAAGAATGCTCAAACTATCCACCGTCAAGCCACAATACTCGCAAGATATGTTATGTTTCCGCTGATGGTATATAAGTGCTTTTTTTCTCTTAAACGTCTTGTGGCAATGTTCACACTCGTGAGACTTCACATTTGTATGCACCATCAGGTGGCTTTTCAGCTCAGTTGCCGTAAAAAACTCATCAAAGCACACCTCACAATTGTAGCGCTTCTCCAACAGATGAACGCGACGCATATGTTCATTGTAGTTATATTTAGTGAATGCCTTTAAGCATATCTTGCACATCACAATGTTCCTCTCTTTCATCGGTACGCCGTGGACCTCCTGCATGTGTTTCTCTTTGCGCGCACTTGTCAAGAATTTATCACCGCAATAGCCACATCTCCTCGTCTTCTGAAAGTTCTTATGCTTGCTGTTTTCGTGGCACATCTTCTTAATCTTCGTCTCTAACACCTCTGGACAGTAGCGGCATTTGAACTCGCTTATAACATGCGTCATCTCGTGGGTGTTCAGTTTGAATTTGTTGAGAAAAGTCGCGGCGCAGACGGCACATGTGAAATTCTGGTAATGCGTATTCATGTGTTCTAGAACCGTCTTGAACGAGTTGAACTCTTTCGAGCAGAGGCAGCACTCCAATGGATCCGAATCCAGTTTGAACGGAACAATATAGTTCATTATATTTGAATGAACGCACTGGTCGTGTTCTCTTCTTAGGTGTTCGTAAAGATGGTCCAACGATTTTAGGGATCTAGAGCAAAGCTTACAATGCAGGCGTGTTATATCGAGCTTTATGCATAGATTATTTTCGCCTTTGCACAGGAGGTTACTAAAGAATTGATTATCAAACTCTTCCATGTATTCGTAGTGGTCCAGGGAGTGGTCCTTCAGGACGCTCGCATCTGGGAATTGCTCCTTGCAAAAACAGCATGCATACCCAATGCCACCTTTGCAACGGATTGGCGAAGCATTGGAGTATTTCAAAATCAATCCAAGGTTGTATTTTAATTTCTTAAAAAGATCACTCCTCGATCCGTAGTTTCTTGCTTCACTGTGACCGCCATTCTTGATGCTGCGATCAGTTTCACCTAGGGATAAAAAGTTTCTATTTAATAATTATTTACAAACATTTTCACGTGAAACAACACAAAACATTTTCTCATCACGTCATTCATTATCTCTACAGTCTAATATTATATTTAGTTTGATTTTCTATTATTACGCGTTAAGCGGGGTAAAAATCCGGCAACACAACGAATGTGCGGACTATGGCGCGGTTAATCATGAGTGGCGGTGTTCTCTACCATATAAGAGACGTGTTCCGCTGTCCGCTATAAAAAAAACTTTAATAAATTTAAGATTTTAATTTTTTTTAATGAAAACGGTGGAAAACGAATTGGCTCACCTACGATAAGCGATCCTCCGCCCGTGGATACCCCTAACCCTTGCCAAGACGTGGATGCGTTGCCGGCACTTACGGAAAATGTACGCTTTTTTTTTGAAGGACCCCGTATCGTATTGGTTTGGAAATAGCCCCGCTGGCAGGTGATTCCACAGAGAGATGGTGCGCGGCACAAAATGCCTTAAAAAACGCTCAGTTGTGGAACGACAAACAATCTTTTTTATGTCTCGATGTTTGATGGTGAAATTCAGCTGCAGGTATTAACACTAGAGAGACCAGAGTGGTCAAATGACCCCAATTATGTTTTTGATCGATCATATTATCAAAACCATAGCATTGAAGTCATTGTTGTTTTGTGACTTTTAATATTTCGTCATTGTTTACATTATTCTGATATGTGTACAGATAACAAGATAAATACTAAATAAAAATTATCACCTACCTAGAAAGACCGCAGGGGTCATTCGACCCCACTTGGTCTGTATAGGTAGTTCAAAATTTCGGTCTTTCTAGTGTTAATTTAATAATGGTTTTTCTTCGACTTAGCAAATCCGACTATCACGACACAGGTTTCTATTTCTTTAACATGTTATGTTAGTCACAAATAAACAAAATAATTTTCAACGTTGGTTCAGGCCATCGAAATATTTAAATAAACTTTTTATATAAGGAAAAAGCCGGCTAGTTTTTTATGCACAGTCCACGCATTGGTTGTGTAGCCGGCTTTTTACGCATAAACATAAGTCATTTTTCGTCTATAATAGCCTATTTAAAAAAAATAAGTAACAATTATTTTGAATAAATACTGTTATACTTCTCATAATCGCCTATTCTGGGTCCTAGGTTCGATTTTTTTAAGTCTATAATTTACTGAGATCTTTTTTCAGATGTTTTTGTACTAAAGTAAAGATGAAATATGGATTATAATTAGTTTTGGTTAGTATTAATAATTTAATAAATATTATTCAAACTTAAAATTATGTAAGTTATTAATAAACTATTAGCATTTATCTTTAGAATAAAATCTATTATTTTTCTTAATTTTCTCTCTGTTTTGCAACAACAAATGTTTACAAATGGAAGTAACAGAGACCTCAGTTATAAATGTTCATAACTTCTAGTATATATGCCATAACCTGTAGGTAAACAAAGAGACGAATAGTGGCCATGTTAAAGTTCTTTCAAAGCCGTTTATACCTGTGTAAATATCAAATCAAATGTATTTATATAAAAACTAACACATTATTTGATAAATAAAAACTTATAATTTCCGGCAATTCACAAATTACAATAGATTTTAAACTGACAGATAGCATGGTTCACCTTACAAAATGTCTGCATGTTTTGATGCCAAATGTTTTTGCAGGCTCTGCTTTTGAATGAAGCGATGGCCGCAATGATCGCACTTAAATCTTTTCCTGCCCTCATGTATCATCTTATGCAGCCACAGGGATGCCCTCACACCAAACGACTTCAAACAAATATTGCACTGAAACTCTTTAACACCAGTGTGTTTGACTGTGTGCTTTTTCAACTCGAACATTGTAAAGAAATCCATTTCACAATTATCACACTTAAATTTCTTCTCTTGTAAATGTACCCTTCTCTTATGCCTTGCCAGTTTGTTCTTAGTTGTATAATCTCGTTCGCATATATCACAAATGGCTGTCTGATTCGGTAGCGGTAATCCATGAATTTCATTTAGGTGGGCATCCTTCCGACACTGACTTTTGAATCGCTCCTTGCAATAGCCGCATACTAAGTGATTTTTAGTTTCCATATGGACTATTTTCTCATGATACTTCTTCCTCCGCATCGCACTGAAGACTTTTGGACAATAACTGCATTTGTGCTCTTCTACTGGATGTGACAATTTATGATACTTCAATTTCATCTCATTTATAAACCCAGCTGAGCACTCATCGCATCGAACGTTTTTATAATGTTCATTCATGTGTTCCAACAGCGTTTTGTAGGAGAGATACTCCTTACCACAGTTATAGCAAGATAAGGTATCTGTGAGAAATTGAAAGGGTATGATGAATTGTACATCTGCGAAGACAAGCTTTTTGTGGACACTATTCAAATGATCTATGACTTTATCAAAGTCTATGGCATCACCACAGAGTCGACATGCTAAATTCGTTACGTCAAGTTTAACACACAACGAAATAGAGCCTCTGGACGTGATATTTGTAAGGCTTTTCGCATTCAAACTCTCTATATCCTCAAAGTGTTCGGTTAATGTGTGTTCTTTCAAATGAGCTGGTATCGGAAACTGTTCTGGACAGAAACAGCACGCGTAACCGATTCCGAGTTTACCGCGAAAGGGAGTGGCGTTTGTACATTGCAATATCTCTTTTAAGTTCTTTTTCGTTTTGCATAATACATCACTTCTCTTCGATTTCTGGCTTATCTGGATGGCGCCTGAGTTGTTACCTAAAGACAAAGTTCTAGTATTAATTAACCATTAAAGTGATAAGTGCCCATTCAGTAATCACGCGATCTATAATGAGATTTACGACTACCCTCACTCATCCAACATCACATGTAGGTACTTTAATACCTATCTACAACGAATCTGAAAAAAAGTTTCGAATAATTTCGTAAAATACAGGTATAAATATAATCTTAACGTATTATGAATTTAGACCGTGGACGGATAACTATACGTGATATACTAGTCCCTCCCTCTCCCAACTTAGATATTTCGTGATTTTTATTAGACCTCCCCACCCACTCTTTCAGACTTGACGCAACTTATGGACGGCTGTTAATATTTCTACTTACAGCAAGATAGTAATGTAAATTTATATATCAAACGCTTAATAAATATTTTTGTACAACAATTCAAGATACCACTTATCCAAATAGTAACACGGTACAACTATTTCTATTACGTTTCGTTTTCTTTCAAACGATACATCATCATAAGCCCATTCAGGTCCACTGCCGGACGTACGCCTCCCCCAAAGACGCCCACCCGCTGCGATCTTGAGCGATCGCTCAAACGAAACATTAATTAATTATTCCAATTTATTATACCTACAATGATTTTCTAATCCTAAAAATAAAAACTGAATTATTTTTTCGAAATAAGCACGCTCATATTTCATTTACCCGTGGGAGAGCCATGCTGAAGCATATGCTGATGCGCCAATTGGGGCGAATCGTCCGTAGTGATACCACGGGTTCACAGAATACTTTGCGTTAAATGGTACTTGTGCTGTGTTTCGCAGAGTGCGTGAGGATATCGAAGGCCCTTAAAAGTGCCGCTTAAACGGCTTAAAAAGCCGGCAACACAACCATACGCGGTTGTTCATGGGCGGTGGTGTTCTCTTAGCATATACGAGTTCCACCTGCTCCGTTGTCCGTTTTAGAATAAAAAAAAATCAATTGTTCCGATCCATCTATGATAACCATATGATCATCTATGACAGGTCGACAACTTTTCGTATCAGCTATTTTTAGGTTTTAGGCACCCTCTGATATTTTAATTTTTACTTATTCAATATAATATTTTTTTACTTTAATACAATTTAGTTTATGTAGAGATACACAACAACCTAAATATGTTTCGGCCTAATATCTCATTCAAGGACGCCAAATGACGTTCAGTCAAGAAGTTGATCGTTACATTCAACAATTTGACGAGTGGTCCTTTGGTCATTCAACTAAATGTCGCCATTCAATGAACGCGCAAGCCATTCTATCAAAAAGCCGATCCAACCAGATGACTGCTTCACAAAATATATAGAATTTATAAGAATCATGTCTTAGTAAAAGCCAACATTATAGCAAACGTATTTATTCAGAATTGTATAAATTACAAATGGCAACATTTAAATTATATTCACAAACAACAATTGATATTAAACCTATACTTTACATGACTTGTACTTAACACTCAATTGGAACTTAACGAATATTTTAAGACAATTATCTACATTTCATATAGAATTTGAGCTTATATAGGAAAAAAATAGTATTCATCATCATCGTCAGCCTATTAAGTCCACCCTTGGATAGGCCTCCCCCAAAGACGGCCACCTATTGCGAACTTGAACGATCTGGATCCAGCGGTTACCCGCGACCTTTATGCGATCGTCTTTCCATCGCGTGGCGAGACGTCCCACTGTGTTTTCCGGTACGCGGTCGCCACTCGAGAACCTTTCTTCCCCATTAGTTGTCGGTTCATCGAGAGATGCCCATTGCCACTTCAACTTATTAATACGGCAAGCAATATCGGTTACTTTTGTACATCTGCGGATAGCCTCATTTCTGATTTCATCTCGCAGCGAAACTCCGAGCTCCTCTCCATAGCTCGCTGAGTGACTCTGAGCTTCTCCATCGGGGCCATCGTTAATAATAAAAAATTGTATTACGTAATTTTAATTTTGCCGCGCACAGCTTAATCATTAGGTACACAATAAGTCTTGATGACTGATCAGAGAGTAGCCCTGGGCCCTTGACCCCACCAAGTCACACGACATATCATGCATCACTAACAAATGTACATATTTGTGACTAATGTCGTAATTTTTGTAATGATTGTTCACGTATGTGGCTTGTAAATATACAATGAATACACTGTAACTATATTTTTTATGCTATGGCGGACAAGGAAACAGGTGGGTCTCATATATGGTAAGAGAATATGGCCGCCCATAGACAGAAGTCTTAAGCGGCACTTTTTTAAGGGTCTCCGCTATCCTCACTCTACGAAACACAGTGCATGTACCGTTTCACGCTGAGTATTCTGTGAGCCCGATGTCACTTCGCACGAGCCGGCACAATTAGTGCGTCAGCATATGCTTCAGCATGGCTCTCCCACGGGTGTTAATTACGCGGTTTTATCAGGTTTCTTCCGTTGCAATAAATGAAATGATTTCGTGTGCATTGTCAACGATCTCTGATTCCCAAACGTTTTATCACACGCCTGACACTGAAGGACGATCGGCGTCGCGCCGTGAATTTTCACCAGATGATCATTCTTCTTTGTGTAATCCGTGAATTTCTCACCGCAATAACCGCACTTACTCCTCTTATTGTGCAATATATGTACGCCTCGTTCATGGTCGCGTTTCTTTATACTCGTATCGAAAACTTTCGGACAGAACGCGCAATGGAACGTGCCGGTTTTATGCCGGTAGCCGTGAGTTTGCAACGTTCGCTTATTAATAAAACCGGCACCACACTCGTTGCAAATATAATTATTGTAATGCGCGTTCATATGTTCGATCAGCACTTTGAAATTGTTAAACTTATTCTTACATGCCACACAT
Source organism: Delias oraia (assembly GCA_018230265.1). Classification (NCBI taxonomy): domain Eukaryota; kingdom Metazoa; phylum Arthropoda; class Insecta; order Lepidoptera; family Pieridae; genus Delias; species Delias oraia. The sequence goes on along the minus strand of DWCF01001644.1, from coordinate 4,302 downwards.
CTGAAATCGTTGCTATCAAAGCGAAACGGTATTATATGACTCTGTATGTCAGTGTGATACAACTTCGCGTGGTTTGTGATCAGGTGATTTGTCAGATCATCAAGCTGACACAGTTCTTTACCGCAAAGGCTGCATTGCAATCCGGTGATGTCTAGTTTAACAACGTAATTTATCATTGAACCGTCCTTCATGAATGTTTTTTTCACTGAATCATCGTGTTTTTCCAGCGTGTGCCGTTTCAATTCGTTCGGGTTCTGATACTGCTCATCACAGAACCAGCAGCTGTATGCAAAGCCACCACGGCACCGTATTGGTGATGCATTCGAGCAAACAAGAATCGTTCTGATATTATCCAAATGTTTGTTCATTTCAAATTTCATTTTATTACACACTCTCACTGTCGGCTTCTCTTTGGTAACGAGAATTTCAGCCTTCACGCCCGTCGGTCGCGGACTTTTGATATATACTTTCTTTGTTGGCCAAACAGTACCTAAAACGAAATGTTTCTTGTTATAATATAGCTTGGAATACACAGATAATAATTGCTTCTGTTAATGTTATAATGTATGTCTACAGCGTATAGTTTTCACATCATTAATAAATAAATAAATTTTCTATATTGTTGATAAATTAATGCAATGTTAAGTTTTTGTTATTATGAAAAAAATCATATCAATAGATTCAGCTATGAATATATTTTACAGTCTATGCAATCGTCTTATGTGTTCTTTGAGTGTTTTCTGCCGTCCGAAAGATTTCAGACAAACCTCACAGCGGAATGTTCTAGAACCGGTGTGTTTTACCATATGACTTTCCAGTTCCTTTTTAGCATAGAACTCCATATCACATTGTTTACATTTATGCGGCCTTTGCATCAGATGAACTCTTGTCGTGTGCAACCTCCAACCGCGTTTCGAGCGGAAATTCTTATCGCACGCCTGACAGTGTATATCCGGGCCTTGATTACCGTGAACTTTTGCCCAATGCTCGTACTTCTTAGACACTTCCTTGAATCGTTCATCGCAATAACCGCACTTGTGTGGCAACCTTACACCAGAATGTTTACCGCGTATGTGCAAGTGTCTCTTTCGGGCTGTGTCGAAAATTTTCGCACACTGCTCGCACGCGAATATACCAGTTTTATGTGCGTCACGGTGGCGTGCTAATATATTTTTATTAACAAAACCCGCATTGCACACCTCGCATATATAATTCTGATAGTGCACGTTCATATGCTCCTGCATTGCTTTGAAAGTATTGAAAATATTAAAGCATATACAACATCGAAGAGTTTGATCGCTGAATTTAAACGGAAATATATGATCTTTGATGTCTGTGAATATTTTTCTATCATGCACGAGTTTTAAATGTTCCAAGAGGTGTCCTAGGACATCATATGATTCGCCGCATTTGCACTTCAGGTCTGTTATATCCAACTTGACGAAATATCCATGCATATCTCTGCCCTTCATAAATGTAGATTTGGTTTTGTCGTCATGCTCCTCAATTGTATGCCTCTTAAGATCTTTAGGATCTTCATATAACACAGTGCAGAAGCTACAAGTATACCCGACACCACTTTTGCTACGTATTGGTGTGGCGTTCGAGTGCGAGAGTATTTCCTTTACGTTAAACAGATGTTTATCTATGACATTCAATTTCTTCACCAGATTCATCCGCGTTTCTTTTTCTAACTTTATTAAGCACTTCTTCTTTTCCTTGAGGGCACCTACAACAAATTTTATATCATTCCAACTAGTGTCAACCATTAAAAACTACTTTTTTGTAATTCATATACATAATATATAGCTTTATAAAGTTCTCTAGTGCCGACGTTCTTGTTTAGGTTAGGTGGTATTATGTTCATATTTCGCTTTTCCTTAAAGAAGACTAAAATGAGATCCTTGTACGGGTACTGTTAAACGTCTTCGAATAATTAAAATTAATTATTTAGGCTTAAAGTGATCAATAAAATATTAAGACTTATTAATTAAGGTTTTTCGTTGTGCAGTACTTTTTATTAAGAAATTTACGTTTTCATTTTACGTTTCTTATTTATGTTCAACTATTTCAAACCAAACAAAAGGCTTTATTTATTGATACTTTCATAAGTGTATACACTGAAGCAAAATATTTAAATGGTGCACAATTTTACAAAAATGATGACAATCTTTTTTTTGTACTTATAGCAGACAACGGAGCAGGTGGGTCTCCTATATTGTAAGACAACACCGCCGCTCATAAACAACCATTGTTGTTCGCGCATTTGTTGTGTTGCCGGCCTTACGCCGCTTAAACGGCACTTTGAAGGGCCTCCGATATCCTCACTCATTCTGCGAAACACAGTACAGGAACCACGCTGAGTATTCTGTGAGCCCGTGGTATCACTTCGGACGAGCCGGCCCAATTAGTGCGTCAGCATTACAAATCAATGCTCTTCGCCATGTTTCGATCGCATATGACTACGCCAACTACACTTCTGCACAAACGCTTGTCCACAATGTCCGCACGAGAACCGCCTGTCATCCGCATGGATCCGCATATGCTCTCTCAACGTATTCTTTCGGCCGTACGACTTGAAGCAAACATCGCATTGAAACAACCTGAGACCCGTATGCTTCGCCATGTGACGCTGCAGACCGCCCTTGTTGAAGAATCTCATATCGCATTCGTCGCACTTGTGCGGCCGTTCCATCAAATGATCTCTCTTAGTGTGCGATGATAACGCCCTCTGATTCTGAAACACCCGATCGCAAGCTTGACACTTTAAAGCCACAGGAGGCGCCCCATGATCTTTCACCATATGCTCAACCTTCTTCCAATAATCGGTGAATCGTTCCAAACAAATCTGACACTTATTCCTCTTTGTCTGCCCGAGATGAGTCCTCTTATGGTGGTCACGCATCCGAGCCGCGTTCGCAAACACTTTGTCACACTGATCGCATTTTACATCAGAAATCTTATGCCTCTTAAGATGACCGCGTAACAACTTCTCACTCATATAACACTGCCCGCACACATTGCATATAAAGTTACCGAAATGCGAGCTCATGTGCTCCTGTAGCAATTTAAATGTCGTGTATTCATTACCGCAGACCGCGCAACGTAACTCGGGCGAGTCAAATTTGAACGGGAGAATCGGTGTTTTTATATCTGTAAACACTTTCTTTTCGTGTACCATTTTTAAGTGTGTCAATAGCTCATCAAGATTCGGTACACTCGCTTCGCACAGAGTGCAATTCAAACAGGTTATATCTAGTTTGACAACCAACTCAAAGAGCCGATTCAACATGAATTTAACAAGCCTCGCGTCATTGTGTTCAGTGTGGAAATGCTCTTTGAGATCCATCGGCTCGGAATATTGTTCCGGACAGAAGCTACATCCGTATCCGAGACTGTCCTTATTCCTAATCGGATTAGCGTTGGAATTCAGCAGTATATATTTCAAATTTTGTTTATGCTGCGCGTTAAGATAGTTGGATCCTTTCTTTATAATCTTCAGTTGTAACCGGGGCTCCTGCGGTTCTCTTTTGATCGTTATCGTTCGTACACCTACAAAGATAAAAGGCATGTATTTAACGCGGCGAAAAACAATCCGATTTAGTGTTTTAAAAATATGGATAGGAAAAATAATAGGTTGGCACCTACAGTGAAGTAGAATTTTAAGTTTAAGTAGTTAGTAGCAGCTTTATATTGAGTTCTAAGCTTTGATTAAATTTAAATTGGCAGTGAATTTTTGGTGTAGCTAAATTGATGGTCAGGCGACAACTTGACGGCGGATTTAAAATAGAAAAAAGGCTTTTATAAACTATAAAATCAGGTTAAAATATTACGACATTAGCTGCCAAGGCATTATTGTTAAATCCTCGCCTATTCTGTCATTTTACCTTCTTAATATGTTTGCTTTCTTATAGCAGCAGCCGTTACGTGGTTTTTATAGATCTTACGTTTTGTAGCTCATTATCATATAATTGTTGTTAAAATATCTGATCGCCACCAATTTTTTATTATTACCAAGTAGTTATATGCCTAATACCTCAAAAATAATATGCCAAGATAAAATTTCTTTTAATCATTTGCCTGGTTACGCTTACCGACATCATATACGCCATTCTTTTAATATTATTAAACTCACGTGTCGGCCATGTTGATTTTACTATTCAAGATTCGTTTCAACTTAAATACATGTCTATATGCTATTCAATCAATATCGTATTTCAAAATAATATGTAGGTTATATTTTTTATGGTATAGCGGACAATAGAGCTGATGGTTCTCTTATATGGTAAAAAAACACCGCCA
>DWCF01001643.1:0-28773 GCA_018230265.1 Delias oraia | reverse complement strand
CTGCGTGTTTGCAGATACATTCTCGCAGGAGTTATTAATCTAGTTCACTCGTAATAATGTTTTTTGAGATGTTTCTCACATTTAAAAACTTAATAAACTTATTCTAATCCGTAATCAACATCATCATCATTTCAGCCGTTAGACGTCCACTGCTGGACATAGGCCTCTCCCTTGGACCTCCATGAATACTGTCGGAGTCGACCAGCATCCAGCGTCTTCCGGTAAAAGTCTGTAAAGTGGCTATGAAATGAAATATAAATATGCAAAAAGTATTAAAAAATGTAACAGATTACAATTATTATAGTATTAAAGACTTATTCATCTCTATAAGTCCTCTATTTCTTTAACTCTATCCAAAGCGCGGATTGCAGCGCGCCTGTCCAAGGGCGCCTATCTCTTCTTACCTTCAGTAAGTTATATTATATGATGCTACTGCTTTATGGAAAGTAATGAAAAACCATTGAACTCTGTTTATAAATAACAGGAGGTAAACTAGTACTCGGTGCGAGGGCAAGGGGGCTCAGAGCTACGTTCAGTTTCACAGGGCTACGGAAGCTTTATTGACCTTTATTCTTTCAATACTAACTGTATTGAAACATTATTACGTCTCCACACTACCAAGAGTGAATTACGAAAATGCGATCCCATAACCTCTTGTGTTACATTATTATTTGATAGAGTTAGATTAGATCTGTTAAAATTCTTACTAATAGGCAAAAACATATATTTAAAAAATATTCATTTTAATTTAAAAATTTATTTACAACTTTAGTGTTTAAATATTTAACTAATTTGGCAACTGAAAGCAAACATAGGTGTGGAACACTTCTGTGATAATTCTATTAAGATGAACATTCTCATAGGTTCTATGAGACCCAGTGACTGAAAAATAAATTTAGGCTTCCGAGAGTTTAAAGAGATTATTGCGTTCGTTGCACATTAGCTCTGAAGCCGTATTTGTCATCAGCTGTGTAGTGCACCGTGCGTTGTTTGCCATCCGGATCGACAAATGTGTAGTACCCCTTCACGGAGCCACCGTTTCGGCTCTCCTGCGCAGATTTCAAATCACCGGTCTTCTTATCCTGAAACAATAGACTATTTATGAACACACGAAGGAAAAAAGAAATCATAAACCGAAGAAAGCTCAGAGCTGTCAAAACACCGAGCAAAAATGCTTAGACACCTTGTTTTTTTACAATATACAAGACAACGAAGGAGATGGGACTCCTATATGGTAAGTTAACACCGCCCTCCACGGGCAACTGCACCACACTTGTGGTTTGGTTGTGTTGCCGGCTTTTTACGATATCCTAACTGGCGCAGCGAAACTCAAAACAAGTACCGTTTCGCCCTGAGTATTCTAACAAGTAGGCCCAATGTATGTTTGTCATTGTATGCTTCTTCATGGATCTTTCACGTGTGCGACTGCGTTAAGACACTCGCCCATCCTTAATCGAGACTGCAAAAACCGAAAAATAAATGAAATTATTTTTTTTTTCGAACTGGGTTTCGAACCCGATACCTCTCGCTTCGTGATGTTTGAACGACATTTATAACTAAGAGAAAGCTAAATATATCAGCAAGACTAAATTTCTCTTAAATTATTTGATACTTTTAAAGTGTTATCTGGACCTGTTGTGTTTATCTGAAACAATGTGTTAAATGTTCGTCTGTTTTTGCAACCAGACAGAACACTAAGAAAGGGTTTGAGCAAACTTAATAAGTGAGTTCAGTTTTAGCTTATATTTTAAAAGTTAATATAATCGTCACGTGCAATGCATCAGATTGGAATAGATATGCGATTTCACTGAGAGAAATGTTGCTAAGTCACTTGGTATTCACATTCAAAAGTGAAACACAGTACAAGAACTATTTCACGCTGATATTCTGCACGTACCACACCTACTTGGCTCATTTAGTGCACCAGCATATGCTTCAGCATGGATCTCTCACAGGAAAACAGTGTAAAGTCACACACTGAGCTACTGCCAAGCCCTTCCAGAGTTCGCATATTTTTGTTTGAGAATGTTTATTTGTTGGTTACAGGTAATATGAAATTCCCTGAGATTTTTACTATCTCCAATGGCAAATAAATATTGCAAGACTATACCACCAAGGTGGAATCTAGTTCAATGTGAAGGGACTTTCCTTTCCAATGGTGCGCACTTCCAATTTTTTAACGCCTGACACAAAAAGACGCATGCTCAAAGAATAGCCCTCTACAAGAAATACAGATTTCGTGTGCACAAACACAACATATTATAAACACGTCATCAATAAGAGCGTCCGCATATGTTTCAGCATGCCTCTCTCACGGGTGATGATTTTATCTTTTTATTATGTTTTTTTATTAGCGGGTGATGGAGCAGGACTCTTCCCATGGTGATGGATCACCGCAGCTATGGACAACCGCACCTCAATACGCGCTTAAAAGGACTTTATTATTTAGTATACATAATTAAATGTATGAATCCGATAAAATTAAATGGATAAGCACGTTTTCCCTCGCTTTCGCGCGAGTATTCCGCTAGTAGCCTTCTCTGGTGAATAGGTTAGTAGGTGTCATGAGTTACGCAGCTCGTCGGCAAGGACACCGGGACGACACGGCCGAGATTGTTCATAATTGCATTCTTCGTTAAACAGAGAGCAGAACCTAGGCACTTACAAAGAAACGCTTAAACTGATTATAAGGATATAGACTGTGAATCAATTTACAGCCAAATGCTCTTTTTATTTGAACAACAAAGAAATTTTATTGTATTCATTTGAAGACACTCATGGGGACGCACGCTGAAGCAAATACTAACGCACTAATTAGACCGGCTCGTCCGAAGTGATACCACGGGCTCACAGAATGCTCAGCGTGAAATGGTAGTTGTACTTGAAACGGTACATCTACAGTCTACTACTTAAAAATGCTGCTTCAGCGGCGTAAAAAGCCGGCAACACAACAAATACGCAGACTATGGCGAGGTTGTTCATCGCTGGCGGTGTTCTCTTACCATATAGGAGACCCACATGCTCCGTTGTCCGCTATACCTACCATAAAATAAAGAAATGATTAATTACCATAGTTCTTACCATAAATAAAGAGATGACTCGTTTTTATCAACAGTGAGCGAATGTGTGTGAATGTGTGAGTGAGTGAATTTGTACTCGAAGTTAGTCGACGTTGGATTGCACTCGAACAAATTTGTACAATATCTCATAAATCGTCTCATTATACAATTTTAGCTGTATTTATTTATTTCGAGTGTCATGCTTCGTGATTTCAATCGACGCGCTCGATAATTTCCTTGAATATCGGGTTTGTTGTATGCTTATGAATAACTGTTATATGTAGACGATACGCCGGGAATTATATCTTCCAGTTTTTTGTCGAGCTTACTCATTATAAACTTAAATATAATATCTCGTCAAACTCACTACGGTTATTCAACCTATCCCAAAACATGACCACAAAAGCCTACGCACACATGTGACACACGGAAGCCCGAATCTCTTTAAAAGTTTTTAACAACAAGAAATTAATTAATAGCAGTTCCTCATTAAATAGACACTTAATTTATGATCTCATAGAAATACAATTTGCTTCCTCAATGATTTTGACTTTGTTTGACTTTGATGGCACATTGCAAATGTTTTTGCAATTGCAAAATAATTGCCATTAAAAAGGGCCTGTGACACGATTGAGGTAGTACAAAGGTTTCATATTAAAATTAAGCAAAAATTATAGAGATATTTTTTTGTTAAAATTAGATCTTCTCTTAAAGTGTTCTGTCTCGTTTTTGAAACAACGAATGCATATCAGCGAATCTGCGACATTATTATAGATGAATATTTGGTAATAATAAAAAATAATAATAAAAAATTATTAAAATATTTAGTAATTCATTTAGTTTCTCTAAATTTACCACGGAAATGTTCTGAGCTGTTGTTTGGATTAATTAATACCTGCAGCTAAATTTCATCATTGAACATCCACCACACCACACACATACTACCGTTTCATCTGTATCCCCTCGATGGTTTTCGTTCAACAACTGAGCGTTTTTAAGACGTTTTGGGCCGTGCACCAACTGAGTCCAAACCACTGTGTCTTGGGGACATTAAAAAAAAGAGCGAAGCTATCCCGAAAAGGCCGCAGCTAAGCGGGCGCTGGCGCCCATGTGCGGAAGGAAGGTTAGACTAGATGAGCCTCCTCTGCTCGTTTGCCTCCAGATTTTCATAATAGAAACACATGTAATGGACATAATGAAAAGAAAGTACGATCGTTCAAGGCGTAACTAATTTTTTCTAATCTATTGTTCGCCATAAACAGGCATTATTGTATTGTTTGTGTCCAGATAATGGCGGCATATGAGTTATTATGTCTTCCATTTAAACATCAGCCTATAGACTGAAATTAAATTTTAATTTTGAGTAATAGATAGGGCTATTTCAAATAAATCATTTCATTATTTAATTCACAACGTTGTAAAGTCTTATTAATTATTGGTACCAAATACCATATATTTAATACCAGTATAAAATTATATTATTGTAATATTTGAGAATTGCGCCATAACATCTTATAATATCTAATTTAGTGGGACTTTTACATCTAATCCTCGAATTCATGTATCGCCAGTGGGAAATGTGACATATAAATTTATTTAAAATTAACCTATCAAAGGAAAAAGTACTTAAAATATGAAAAAGTGGTAATACAACAATTACAAAGATACCTAAGTTAAAATTAGAGGGCTTCATGCATGGTGCTCCATGACAAGTAGAGCACCAGTTTTCCGAGTCTCCCTTTCACACACAAACACAATATAAGAAAAAGTTTGGACCACCATCTCTAAATATTAAAAACAACAATTGAAAGCGAAAAAACAAGAAGACATTGTTTTAAAATATACATTAAAATCAGTGATATAGCAAACTGTCATTAAGCATTTGTGAATCTCCAGAAAAGAATATTGTCGAATGTAAGCGCGGATATCTAAGACAGCTCTATTTCAGCCTTCGGAGACGGCGAAGGGGACACATGTACTTTAATATTTAAATATTCTAAAAGCGAAATCACGAAATACACTTAGTTTTAAAATTGTGTATGAATTTATGATTGATCATAAAAGTGAAGGTTATTTCAACGACTATCTGCGATTGACATTTAATTATTGCAATTAAACTTTGCCTGATATATTTTTTAACAGGGTACCTTATTCCAGGTGAGCACCTAGAATAAGTTCTGGTTCGTTGCTGAGCCACGGGTGTGTGATGTCGGCTATTCAGGGATAGAAAAGCTCTTTTTTTTAAAAGTCCCCACACTGGACTACACTTTGCACCTCCATTCATTCTTATCCAAAGCGATCTACATCCAAAGTCTTCCGGCGACCTTTATAAGGTAGACTGTCAACCTTTTGGGTGGAAGTTTATTTTAAAATAGTTTATGGGGGCAATTTGCCCAATATCCTTAATCATAACCCATGTATTGCTCTGATAATGAGCTATTTCAGCCACGTACCACTTAATAAAATAAACAGCAAAAATTCAGATTAGAAGTAGATTTTAGTATTTATTAGCATTTATGTATGCTTCAGAGGTGACCTCTGAGGTGCGCGGATTACTGGTTCCCAACGCTGAGCATGATTGAATTGTTGCAAAATTTCATTAAAATCCAATAAGTAGATTTTGCTTGAGTACCTTACCAGCATCAACTTTCACGTTTATAATAGATATAAGTAGTATTAATTCAATAAAAAGCACTCACATGAACTCCATAAGAGAAGGTGTACTGTGGGTGAGCATTATAAGGTTGGTTGTTGAAGTCCAGGTCCTGGGTGTACGGGACCTGAGCCAGCGATAATGGATTCCTCTCATTTCCCAGATTCCGATTCAAGTTTGAACTACGAAAATCCAGGTACGAGAGCCTAGTACTTGGGTCCTGGTAAGAGAGTTTCTCTGGTCTATACCTCAATGGCTGGATTGGCTGGTAGGAAGGCTGCGAAAGAATTGGCTGCTTGAATATTTGTTCTTGTAACTTTAACCCAGTGTATTCCTCAACTGTCTTGGGGAGTTCCCGGATTGGTTGGCTGAAGTCTGTGTTGACGTAATTAGCGACCCTAGCCCGTTCGTGCTCCGGCAGTTTGGTGTCTTTGTCACCGACGTAAGATACCAGCGCTTCTTGGAGGGTTTTGTATGTATGGAAGGCGTACTCTGGAGTTTTGGCTCCTGGACCTGTATCGTCATAATTGTTCTCGAGGGCGAATCTCATTTGAGACGCTGAAGCTACTGAACGGTGTAGTGCGTTGACGGCTGCTGCCAATGCAATTGATAGAATCTAAAAAAAACAAACTGTATTAGTCGGTCTGTTCATAATAAAATTTATGCATTTGTTCTAAAGTATGTGATTTGCTTATAAAGAGATACATTCTATTTATAAATAAGAATTACGTTTTACCACATCTGGTACGTGTGCGACAAAATAAAAACAAGATTGTGAAGAGAAAGTGAAAAAAAATATTATCTTAATGAAAGTTATTTGGAGCAATGATAGCTACCGATGCATTGAAATTAATTTTTACTAATACACAAAAATATATAGATTTTTTTGAAAATATTTGATAAAATTTATGTATAAAAATCTCGAATATTATTTCTGAATGCTATTATTAATAATATCTGTGTATATAATGTAACTAAAAACATCGCTTGCAAAATACTTACAATGATACGCAACATTTTCTAAACTTGTGACACTAACACAAATAAGTGATAAAAGCAAACGTCGAATGAAACCACGAATTTCCGCCACTGTCATGCGTCGCGGCGTCGCGTCGCGAAGCGAGTGGCCGTTTCGACAGTCAATCACTCCGTTCATGCAAAAATGCTTTTTATTTATGTCCGGAGCGATGCGGAAGCGCGCCAACTGATATTTCACTGAGTTTAAAAAATCTATCATAAATACAATTAGCAATTTTTATTAAACATATGATTCATATATGAGCGAGATTATGTCGGAGAGCCACTCTGAAGCATACGCTGATATACAGATTGGGGTGGCTCATCTGAAGTGATACCACAGGCTCACAGAATGCTCAGCGTGAAAGGTTACTTGTGGTGTTTCGCTGAATGAGTGAGGATATCGAAGGCCCTTGAAAGTGCCGCTTGAGCGGCGTGGATAGCCGGCAACATAACCTAAGCGCAGAGTGTGGCGCGGATAGGGATGGGCGGTACGGCGGTGTATTATTACCATATAGGAGAACCTGTTTCGTTGTGCGCTAATACCATAAGAAAATAAATCGTTTATCGTTTCAGATACAAGCATCTGAAAACCATTATTCTTATGAATACGATTTCCTATAATGTAAGATATTTTTCAGATAATCTATTAAGTTAAATACAAAGGAATCTAAATGGCCGGAACTGCTTCCAGGATGGGCGGTCAGCCGCCGATGGACACCGTTAAACACACTTGGGTTGCGGCTGCGATGTCGGCCTTTAAGGATGTTCTTTTTGTAGATTCCAAATTGTTGGAAATGCTCCTGCAGGAAGCTGGTTCCAAAGAGTGGTTGTATGCCGCATCCAAATGCCTTAAAAAACGCTCAGTGATGGAACGACATACATCGAGGAGATATACAGATAACAATTTGTATTCTACTTCCATGTTCGATGATGAAATTCTGTAGCAGGTACTTAACAAGACGTTAGATTGCAAGATTGTTGTATCATATGTAAAATATCTAGCCAAGAACTCTTAGGAGAGCCATGCTGACGCACAAATTGGGCCGGCTTGACGGAAGTAATACCACAGGGTCACAGAATACTCAGCGTGAAAAGGTACTTGTACTGTGTTTCGCAGAATGAGTGAGGATATTGGAGGCCCTTAATAGTGCCGCTTAAGCGGCGTAAAAAGGCAACACAACGAATCCGCGGACTGTGGCTAGATTGTTCATGGGCGGCGGTGTTCTCTTATCATTTAAGAGATCCGACTGTTGCGTTGTTCACGTACGTTCTTACGTACAAACATAGAAATGTTTTGTAAGAATGATAAGTTATAATAATAAACGAGCTCATTGTATCCTAATTTGGAGAATATGGTCATTGCTATTAAGAATATGGATTTTCGACTTATTGCAAAATGTGGATCGAATAAATTATACGTTGAATTAAGTTTACCGCGTTTTCATAGTTACCATTACCACATAAATATTATGTAAACCAAATTTAAAATCTACAATATTTGATACTTTAAGAAAAATATTTAATAAACACATTTTTGAATGACTAATATTTTCTTTAATAACACTAACTGTACAGTTATCTGTTTTTAATTTTGTTTAATCTTTATTTCAAGTTGTTTGACTGTGACTTCAAAACAATGATAAATTGAATTTATTTTTGTGTAAAATTTTATCTGTGGTGCTATAAGACCACAAGATCACGTCGCGTCGGCATAGACAGGCATTGTAATGGTATGAAACACACAACACTACTCTTTGCGATCGAGGCGATGGAGATAAAGATAATCTCTCACCGTATTAATTTTGTCTGTTTGACCATTTCAATGGCTTTTATGATTTTTTTTGAAACATGGACATTTTAGATGTAAGAAATAATGACTCAGCGAATATAGTTAGATATAGGTTTATAAATAATTTTCATTATATTACTTGAAAATGAGATCGGTACAGTTAAGAGCGTCTCAGAACATTCCCAAAGAGGTTCTATTGCGTTTCAATTTTTTTAAATTGAACCACTAACTATACTATATTCGAATTGTTGTGTCTCATGGTTCCAAATTAAAATCTACACTAGTAAAATACAATACAGTATATGATTAACTATTCTTGATGGCACCAGTAAGAAGGCTGTATTCTGTATCACATATGTAAGGCATATTCTGCCTGGGTAAACACAGTACTTGCAACAACGTCAAAGTCAAATATTTTTATTAAATTTTGGCTTCAATGAAGCTCTTATGAACGTACCACTGATTAAGAAGGATATAAGCAGAGAAGAATTGGCAAGAAACTTTGCTGTATTTTTTTTCAAATCAAAATGTATTGCAATTAGTTCTTAGGTCTAGTTAATAGTTATTAGGTTAAGTGTGTAGGAGTAAGTTGTGTAAGAGTTTGAGTCCAGACATCTTTGTATTGAATGCAAATTATTTTTATAAAATTATTATTATTATAATTTTATTAAAATTATTATTAGTGTCTCTCCTATGCACTAATATAATAGGAGGTGCTTAGGAGAGACACCAGTTGATAGTACTTAACTACTAGGTTAGGTTTTTTTAAGCAAAAATTATTAACAAAGGAATTCCGTAAGATCGTACGTGGGACGACGAAATTGGCAACACTTACTCAACATTACCATAATTAAGTATATCATGAAGTAACTTTGGGACTGTTTTAATAAAATTACAAATAAGTAACGCAATTACGATAAAATTGAGTGTTTGCAAAAAATTGTCTTCATTTTATAAAAATACTGACATTATTTTTTTATTACAACTCGATAGGGACCTAAGTAGCACATATTTTGGCGCATTAGTGTCTAGATGTGTCCATGGCCGGTGATCCACAAATCTCAGCAGCAGGAAGCTCATATTGGAAGTGGATGGTGGTAAAAAATTTACATAATTTTTCTCATATCTATTACATATATTAAATTTTTAAGTAATATAAAAATTGCTAACAATATATATTATAATACTTTAGGCTTAGGTACTTTTATTTATTAAAGAAATCAAATTTACAAGTACTAAGTATTGGTAATAAAAAATATTGCAAACACAAGATACAAATTAATTCAGAATTTCCGAAATCCATACACAATTATATAAGAGAGGTGTATGTTCGTCGAGTCACGCCGATGCGTTTTCTAAGCAGAATCCACTTTCGCCGATGCAAATGAGGCCTACAACTCTGTGACACTTCGATTTTTTAAATATTATATAATGGAATAGCAGGTGGGTCTCATATATGATAAGAGAACACCGCCGTCCATGGGAAACGAGCCACAGTTCACCCATTGGTTGTGTTGACGGCTTTTTTACGCCACATAAGCGGCATTCCTAAGGGTCTCCGATTTTTTACTAAACATAGTAGAGGCACCGTTTCAATTACACTACTATTGCTTTAGCATGGCTCTCCCACCAGTTGACGTATTTTTTTCTATATTCTTAATAGATAAATGGTAAATTTTCATCCATAGAGTGCCTCTAAAGCTTACAAAGCGAAGGTTTGACATAATGAAGTGAAAGTCATCAGTGGGCTGAGCAAATTGTTCCAAGGCCACGTAGTAAATTCCACTCGTGCTCAATGAAGACACGCCTATGGCTGAGGTCAACAAATCAAGACCTTCAGACGCGCGATTGCCATAGCTTCTGTTTTACGCATGTACCTACGTTTACAACATTCTTTGCTCATAGATTTATATCAGTTGGCATTTCGTGTTTAGATATATATAAGAATTATATATAGGCAATTGAGTTGAAACCATACATTTCCCTTTTCACCCATGGGAGAGCCCTGCTGACGCAGTAATTGGACCGACTCGCCCGAAGTGATACCACGGGCTCACAGCGTAAAACGGTACTTGTACTATGTAAAAAGCCGGTAACGCGACTGTGGCGCAGTAGTTCATGGGCGGCTGTATTCTCTTACTATATAGGAAATCCACCTGCTCCTTTGTCCTCTATAGAGTAAAAAAAACCTTATAGTTTTTTCAGAAACTTAACTATTAACCAAAGAAGTAAACTAAGAGACTGCGCACTACATTATAGAGCCTGAACCAATGTTTTTGCAGTCCAAACCTGATGAAACGGTTCGCTATGGAAAACCAAGAAATAAGCATCTGTTTTAGAAACACGCTATGTACAGCGTTTTATTGGAACGTTCGACACGACAGCGGACCTGAATTTTGTGTTTATTCAGACTCTCACCTTAAACCAATTAAAGTTAATAATAAAGATCAAACAATTGCATACAATTAACAGTAGCTGTGCATCGCGGTTCTCGTTCACGTTTGTAATAGTACATGATTAAGAACTTAATAAACAACTTTATAAGAGGAACAACTTAAAATGTCCTGCGCGAAGGCACGGGAAGCTCCTAAAATGGCTCGTCTTTAAATCAAATAAAAACTCGGTTGTCAATTTGCTTGCTTTATTCCAGGCATATGGGCTTGGTGAATGAGGTGTGAAACGAAAGGGTGGCCAAGGGGGCCTTCTTTCACAACGCTCGGTTCTATTGGTTGTACCTACTGAGACGTGAATTGACCATACAATACGTACAAGTACAATTAAAACTAGTCTTTCTATTAGTAAATCGTCTTTTAGATGTTCTTCTAAGCTGCCATGAATCCCCACTATGAAAATTTCTTTAATGGTATAATGGACAACAGAGCAGGTGGGTTTCCTATATGGTAAGTAAACATCGCCACCCATGGAAAACCACGCCACAGTCCGCGGTTTGGTTGTGTCTTCGACTTTTTACGCCGCTTAGCGGCATAATTCCAAGAGCTTCCGATTTCCTAACTCACTCAGCGTATCATTTTGGACGATTTTTACGTCAGTGTATGCTTCACCATGGCTCTCCTACGGGTGGGAGAAATTAAGCCAGTCTTTAGAAGCTTCCTTATCCGCTATATTATAGAAACTGAGATCAGTGAACCGACGAATCACTTAAGCTCTAAGTATATATTTATATGTAGAGGACAGCTGCCTATAATTAATGATTGCTGGCATTTCTTACCAATGTAATTATTGTTTTAACCCCGAACCGGAATTGTATGCGGATCGAATATGCACAAGGTTGGATAGATTTGGACATGATAAATTGTTTGTTGTACAATCTCGTGTTCTCACGTGGCTGCGTGGTTCATGCATCCGGGTTCGATGGTCGGGGGAAAATATTCGGAAGGGTGGTTTTACATGGTAGCAAGTGATTTTATGGGCTCACAGAAGATCAGTGTGAAATATTTTTAGGTATTATGATTTAAATAAATTACGAATTGCACCGCGATTGTCATAAAAACAATTTAAATGTTCTTTTTAGAGATACATATATAGCTTAAGATGACCTAATTTGAACTTAAATGTTAGTTAAATGTATTATTAGCAAAAGACAATCTCTTGTGGTGAGAATTAAATTATTAAATTTCAGCTAAGTAACCGGTACCGCCAAAACCAATATCTCTCGGTATAGACATGTCGGATAGACATTCTCGTAATTCAATATTGAATAATACCGATCAGGCAAGCTCGCTTGGCCTCGTGTGAGCTAAATAATAGTTGCATTATCCCACGCGAAATTTATACCATTTATTTATTTAAAATTTACCACTAAACAAAACAAACAACAATAAAAAAAGTGTATGAAATAAGTACACAAAAATGATAAAGGTAAGTTTGAAAGGGTGCAACGCTCGCTGTATGCTCGCCAAAAGTGGCGGCGCGCCTTCTTCAACGCCCGTATGCACAAACATGCATACAACGCAAAAGGTACAACGCCATTTTCAATTGAAACAGAAAATTAACCTGTCACAAATTACTATATACCTACTACCTATGAGTTTGCGAATGAAGGGCATCGCCGTGTGCCTCTCTTATGTATATGGGGATGCGCTTTTTTCAACGCCACCTTGTTTTTTCAATACTGCTTGCCGTTTAAGCATCATTGAAACCCGGCAATAAAGCCAGTGTGGATTGCGGTGCTTAGCATCAGGGGACCCGCCTACCCGTTGTCCACAATATAATTACTTTGTCCGCGATGTCAGCATAGAATGTTCAAGGGAGCTGTTTGGATTGATACCATATATGTATTGAATTGGCTGATGATGATGATGATGATATATTGGATTTCACCATATGTTTACAGTTTTCACCACAACAAAGCATTTTTTAAAGCATTTGCCGTGCACCACCAGTATGTAGAATCAACTGCCATCAGGACTATTTCTAAAGAAATACGACTTGGATGAGCGTACATATTCCTTAAGGGCCGGCAAGGCACCCGTGGCTTTGCAAGGGCTAGAGGTGTCCATGGGCTGAGGACCGCTTACGTTTGCCACTGTTTTTTTTAAAAAAATGGGCGTAATGAAAGAAATGGGGACTATTCATAAGTGCGAGGGTTTCATCTCGTGCAAAAAGCGGCTAATTCGGCTGAAGCCGGCCTGGCTCCGATCCATCACCCTGTCACATGCCATTAGCTGCCTACCCCGCTGTATGGCTTACGGAAAGTTGCGCGAACACTTTTTTCTTCACTACCAACACAATAATATCAGCTACTGTTATATTACTATAGCATTTCTTTAATTTAGGTTTTGCCGCGCTTTATACTGTAAATCGTACATAATAAATGGTACAAAACAAACATGGCGGACTGACGTTTGATTGTTTACGCCAAAGAAATTTTGATATAAATAAATATATTGGTGAAGTGAATTATATGAGAATTAAATGCCATTTTTGTTACACAGATTAGTTTTACTTTTAAAACCATTCCAAAATTATTATTTTATGACTGCATAATAGAACGGATTTAGGAATAAACTTAAATGTTTAGACAACATAGTCGGAGAATAATAACGCCCTTTCAAATATGACTAACCTAGTTCTTAACCTATTATTCTAAATATCTAAGGTTGCCATTTAAATTATCAACTAAACAGATAATAATGTATCGCAGTAACTAATGGTAGCCAAAAGCAATGTTTAGCTTCAGGCAATTATCACTACGAACCTGCATAAGATCGGGTTAGCGCAAAGATAATAATTATTTCAATGGCTTCTATTAATAGGTATAAGTCTTATTTGTTAGAATAATGAATAAGTTAAACATTGAGGAACGTATAAATCAGTTGTTCAGCGGTAGAAGGAAAAAACAGCGAAAGCAAGAACCATATAGCCACTAAAATCATAAGAACGAAAATTATTCTGTTCAAGAGCAAGCTCTGAGGAGAACAGTCAAGAAACTCAATATCTAGAATTAAACTTCCTCGATGCCATACTCATTCGTGTAACGCACAGGCAAACATACAAACAAGGAATACCACTATACAACTGTGAGCTGGAGCTTAAATTATAATGTTATGTTCACGCATTATATTATATGAGTTTTATGTAATACCTAAGAACAGAGTTTACCTCAAAGCAACTAAAAATGTTTTTTGGATGTCGATACCAAATGAAAGCTCTTTACCAAGTTTTACTGGTCATTAAGTCTAAAACTACAGACAACAAAGAGATGATAAATTTATATCAGTCAGTATAATATCTATTATTACAAATATATTGAAGGGCGGGGCTGACATTTAAATAGCATCGACTTTTTGTTTTTATGAAAATTCATATCAAATTGAAAAGGAGCCATTCTTTATGTTTTCTTTATTCTTTATTCTATATTATTATTTCTTTATATATATATATATTATTATTTTTTTTATTTTATATATTATTTCTTTATTCTTTATGCAAATAACGTAGCTGGTTGGTCTCCTATGAGTAAGAGAATACTACTGCTCATGGACACCCGCGCCATAGTTCTCGCATTGGTTGTGTTGCCGGCTGTTTACGTCGCTTAAGCAGCATTTTTAAGGCCCTTCGATATCCTCACTCATTCAGCGAAACACAGTAGAGGTAACGTTCCAGTAGGTAACTATTATTTCAGGTTGAGTTTTCTGCGAACACGTGGTATCAGTTCGGACGAGCCGGCCCAATTAGTGCGTCAGCATATGCTTCAGCATGGCTTTCCCACGGGTAAAACAGTTTTAGTTGTAGGCGCGTTGCTTAATCAAATGTCTAACGACAAAAAGGTGTGTGACATGTCAATGCTAAGCAAATTAACATTATCACTTATACAGATTTTAATGTGGCTTCCTGAAAGTGGTAATTAAAATTAGCATTTATTAGAATTTGTATTTTAGATTGATGAAGGTTAACATACACATTCGCAAGCATAATCATTTCTATTAGGTACCTGTCGTACTGTGATCTCATGTGAATTTTTTTTCATGGCTTCATCATAGATAGAAGAAAGAAGCGTCAAAGTGAAAAGAGAATTGACATTAAATCAACTTAAAAACCCGACGCCAATCTGAATGACGTCAACTAAATCCTTCTAGGTTTTGTGGGGTTCTTCTAAAATTGGGAAAAATCTCCCGAAGCTTTCATGAGTTTTCATAAATATTTTGTGCCGCATTCCACTCTTTAGAATCAGCTGCCTACAGAGATATTTTACTTTAAAACGCCGACAACGCACTCGTGGACTATCAGGGACTGGAGGTGTCCATGGGCAGAAGACAACTTGTTCTAGGTGAGCGTCCTCCTCATTTCGCTTTCTATTTGAATTAAAAATTACAATAAGTGTGCGACCATCTTTATATAGGTTTCTTATGCTCGCGCTGATAGAGACGCATAAGAATGTTATGACATATGCCAAAAAAACTAATTATAAAATAAATGATATGCTTGCATCAGCCTTTATTATATTATTATAAATGATCATTTAATTTAATCAAGCTTTATCTCCACTCTATAACATAAGAAACATAATCCCCATTTCAATTACAAGGGATTACCGCGTAAAAGCCGTGACCGCGCCCTGAGGCTCGGGGCCCTGCTCGAATATTCAAGAGGGCGCAATTTCGTAGAGTGCCCGTCGCCGCCTGATCCACCAGTTTTGCTCAGCTCTGCTCAGCTCGGTTATTAACACCAGGCCGTGTCAATGTCAGTTTTATGGGTTTAAGCTTCCGATAAGCGGAAGTTGTGTTGTATTGAGAACGGTTGTGATCGATTAATTTTTATTAAAATTCTCTATTTAACCAAAGTGTTTTACTTTGATGTTAAATGGAAATAATTTGGTATTTGTTTACAGCACTCTGGTAGTTGGCCACACAGCTGTTTACGGTGTTTCAACAGTTACGATATACGTAAGGTTTTATTTAATACTAACGGTAAAAGAACTCGAAATGGTGACGTCAGCGTGAGCATGGATCAGTTCAGTCATGATGCTGCCTGCTGATAGGCCTGCAGGCTTTAAAGCTTGGCGAACGTGTAAATGTGCTGTTAGCTTTTGACAAAAGCAATTTTAATCCTATCATCGCAGTTGCCAATAAATTATCGAAAAGGAAACAGTATTGCGTGGTCTATAATTAAAGTTTCCTAACTAAGAGAATTGTACGTAAGAATTGGTAAGCGATTAGAATTAAAATGGTTCGAATGGAATTCTGATGTGTTAGCCCGAATAGCAAAAGAAAAGCGAAGCGATCGATCAAGCGGACTCGTTGGGAGCTTCGCCCGCGACACTGTCGCATGACAGCCAACGACAGCCCCGCAACTTTAGCGTGCGAACTACTTGCTCCGATCCGCCATCAAATAGAGGGGTGTTATATCGTTAGTGTCATGGCGAAAGAGGAGTTGTTTCACGGGAAAAATGTGACGTTTTATTGGTCTCACCTCTCGTTCTACAACTGCGCGGTTTTGAGGCATTTTCTGAAACTACTGCCTGATGAGGTTTTACCATACGCCTTAAGGACCTTCTAAAATACAGTGTAGAATCATCTATAGAAACCGGCAACGCACTCGTGGCCAAACTTGGTTTATCTAAATACCTTAAGCGGCGTAAATATTTGGCAACACAATCAATTCGCGGAGTGTGAGGCGGATGTCCATGAGCGGTAGAGTTCTATTACCATATAGGAGACCCAACTACTCCGTTGTCCACTATGCCATAAAAAAGCTATAAATTATGAACTTGCCATTTAAGACTCAAAATTATCATGTCAGAATATATATATTGACTTTCAACAAACTGTTATAATAAGGATTTTGTGTGAAAAAAAGCCGGCGGATGTATTAGTATATTCGCACGTGCGCCACCGAACCGTTCGGGTGTCCTTGTACCTACACTTGATCGATCACCGAATTACCGGCGAAATTCACGGGAATTACATTTTATTTCTGAAACGAAACTCGGAAGATTGACAGTTTCGTTAGGGCCGCATTGTGTTTGCGACGCGGCTCTGCGCCAATTGAGCTGTTTGCCACTGAAGCTGTGCTTTCTTAGAGCTGAGCTTGCTCGATTGTTTCTGGTATCATAGCACGTAGCACTTAAAATAACTATTCATGGGTTGTTTGAAAGGACTACTGCATAAAAGTTTTACTTGAAATGCGTTTTTTTGCATTTTATCAGACAACGGGACAGGCGGGTTTCCGCTGTTAAGTGATCATCGCCGCCCATGGACAACCACACCGCAATTATTACGCTGCGTAAGTGGTGTCGCTTAGTAGGCCTACGGTATTTTCACTCAAACAGTACTTGCAGACTGAATACACTTTTAAAATTATATGTGATTGAGAATCAAACCCGCTACATGTTACATTAGCTTTCAAAATCTCCTTTATATCTTATATCTATACCTTACACTAGAACAAAATCTTTTCTTTAAATTTGTTCTACAATAAGTCTAGTTTTCTAGTAGTTAGAATTCTTTATAATTTACTTAGTTAATAATTATTTTTTGGTAAGAACCTACCTAACATTTTACTGTTGTGGTAAAATCCAAGAAATAAAATGAAATATTTTTATTCAACATAGATACAAAAATGCAGCTCGTTGAACGTGAAAATCAGTTTACCACTGATTCCAAGCTAAGCCTACTGAGAACAGGCGAAATAAACTCAGTGGATGTTATATCAAGACTGCTGTGTATCAGCCGATTTCCTGCCACTCGTATGAGGTGCATGCGGCGACGCGGTATGCGTGCAAGCCATAGCTGATATATACAATCCGGGGAAATTCCAAAAATATAAAGCGATGTACACAATGGCCGTCCCACGTCCGCGCACAAAGCGCCCGATCCATCAAAACGTCGGCGCCCCACCCGCCGCTACTGATTTTTACGGAGCTTTTGTTATTTTAATAACAGATTTTACGTAGAGATAAATAGCACTCGACTTTGGAATAATTGAGACAGGACTTGTCTTGGATGGCTAGCTATCTCTTCTTATCGTTGCTTGAATAGGACAATTCGTAGAGTGAGAAAACATTGCGAAAAACGGCTTGAAAAACTTAGCAAGTACTCAAATTGTGAGCGAAAACGTTTTATTTATCTTTTATGTTAATCTATACCAGCTGTAAGTTTACCGTAAATTAAAAAAAAACGCGGGTCAGGCCGGGACTCTACCAAATCGGAGACGAGCCGAGCAGAGAGATTTAATATTTGTAAGGCACGATGGAAGCGCAGATGATTTGAGCAGCGTGCAGTGAACGGTGTCGTCCTCCTCCGCTCGCCCGCTATAAGAAATATAAAGATATGAATTGTGCTTCTTCAGACTGTAGTTCTTCTTTAAGTAAAATAAGATACTTTTTGGGACATAGCCTTTGACTTTTCGTGTGAATGCGTACTGAATACTCAACTCCTCGCACCCGAACTGTAAAACATCTCTTCTCGAGCAACGCACAAACCTCCGCTTTGGTGGATTCCCGGTCTTACTGATAAAAAACTGTTACTAATTTATAAAGAGCACCGAATAATAGTTGAAGAGCACATTGGTCTTGCTTACAGATAAAAGCGCATTGCTGTCGTTGATAGAAACTCACAGAGGCTTTCCAATTTTTCGTTCTTACGATAAATTAAACACGAAACTAGTAGTAACAATATAATTTCGTCTAATAATCACATTCTGCTGTCAACATATTCAAAATAACATAAATATAATAAATATGTTCAGTCCGTCTACACGTCGCACTGGAGATTCCCGCTTCTATTGGTTCGCGGCTGAAATCGCGATCCTGCAATCAGAACGTTTACAATTTTACAATATTGAAGAGCATACAGCTTTTATTATTAACAAGTGGACCCAATTAGGATCCCTCACCAATCAATCCATGGGCACACTAAACCCGAAAAACAGATTATTTTTAACATTTAAAAACATTACCTCCATTTTTGTATTTGAATAAAAATTGTGATAAAAGTAACTAGCCTTTTCTTTCCTGGTTCTAGGCTACTTTCCTACCAATTTTAGGCCAAATCAGTTAAGCCGTTCTTCAGTTATAAATAGCGTAACTGACACGACTAGTTTTTCCATATATAGACTATGGGTTAAACTGGCATTGAAAGTTGTCAGTGTCAATCTTACATGTCACAAAACATCAAGCAGTAATGATACGGCTTTGTAAAAGCTAATTACGTACTTGGTTTTCTTTTTATCTAACACAGGAAAAGTAAATAAGCCAAAAACGTGTCCATATGCAATGAATTGCGAGATTAATCCCTTCTTAGTCAGTGTGCCCACGGCAAGAAGAGTTTTGAGTACATATAGTACAGTATGTGTTAGTGCCTAGTCGGAGTGAGCTTCGGTTGTACTTTATTTTGTAACATTGTTTTGTTTTGGTTGTAAAGGGTCTTTCAATGTTAATGATCTAAAGCGGCCGTTTTGTTTTGACGGTATCTGGCAAATCACTGATGCCAAATCAGCAAGGCAAGTTGCACGGTGTAAGATTAGTCGTGTAAGGAGTAGTGTAGGAGTAGTTAACAAATTTGAGACAACCGGTTCGGTAAACGAGCAACCAACGTCTTTGAGCCAAAGGATCGACAGATCGGTCATGAACATCGCCGCTGTACGTGAAAGTTTTCAGAAGAATCAAAAACACTCGACTTTTCGACGCGCACAAGAATTCGGCCTTTCGCAGACTTCAACTAGAAGAATTTTGCGTCGGGACTTGGGCCTGCATCCGTACAAGATCCAACTGTCTGATCGTATTGTGGGTCAGTTGAGAGAGTTGAGAGTTGGTCAGTTGGTCAGAGCTCAAATTTAATGTCCGGAGACAATGCCATGTGTTCGTTGAATGGAACATCAACCCGTCCTTGTTGAACTAGTACTTTTTACAATGTATTTTCTGTATTTAAAAGTGAAAACTTATAAACGGCTTGCCGGTGTAAATATATTTACTATATTATTTAGATTTAGCTGTTAGATTTCCATATAAATTAAAAAGATATGCGATACTGACTGGTTGGCGAGCACGGCTGCGGCGGCCGCAACCACGTCGTTGGGCCTGGGCAGCGCGAGCACCTCGAGCGAGCGCGCGTACGGCATGGGCACGTCCGCGCCCGTCACACGCCATACGGGCGCATCCAGCTCGAAAAAGCTAGGCGACTCCATCACGCGCGCGCAGATCTCTGCCCCGATGCCTGTTACGATGATAGAATTTTTTTTTAATTATACTGTACGTACAACGAAGCAGGCTTTACTTTAGTTAAGCGAAATAAAAAGTTTCATATATATTAATATTAAATTTTAATATTAAATATATAGGTATAGTTAAATATCTTTATTTAAATTTATTTCTGGCACTTTTAGAAAGTAAAAAAAAACAAAATTAAACGTCAGGTTGAAATTTACTACCTGGTTCGGAAAGTAGGTTTTACCAATAAGAACCGCCACGAAATTCTGCAATTATTATTTAAAAAAAAGTGTTACTTCAATTCGTTTAAATCGAAGACACACTTTTTACACAAAGTATACCGCTTAACCAACGTTTTTATGGAAATGGTGGCAAACGAGCAGAGGGATAAACTAGGACAAGCCGTCCTCCGCGCATGGACACCCCTAGCCCTTGCAGTGCCGCGGGTACATTGCCGGCAACACTTATGTTTATACTGTGTGGCTGCGATAACCTCATACACTCATGAAAACACAATTACTTCTAGTTGGTAATCACTCGCATAAAAATATAAAGGAGTAAAAGTTTATGGCTAAATATAGATGGCGTTGTAAATTAATTACCCAATAAGTGAGAAGCACGTGTAGCGATTTCGACGTGTATTTTTTATAGTATAGCGGGCAACGGAGCAGGCCGTCTCGAACATGGTAAGACATCATCGCCGTCCATGGAGTACCGCGCCACTATCCGCGATTGCTGTGTCGACGGCTTTCTACGCCGCGAACCGAACATTTCTAGAGCACTCCGATATCCTCACTCAGCGAAACATAATACAAGTACCGTCCCACGCTTGTGTTCTTTTCCCTAAAGAGATTGACAGACCTGACTGCGGCCAGCCCTGCTCCACCGTGATGAGATGATGGGTCTTGGAGATGGACTTGGCGATCGTGTCGAAGTCCAGCGGCCGGATGCTTCGCAGATTGATCACTTCACACTCAATGCCTGGAACCATCGTATTACCAAATAATAAACTATCTATTCAGATGAAATCAAATACATAATCATTTTGAAGCACGCGCATGTAATTATACAGAGTAGCCACGGTCAGGTCCAAATGTGAGAGAAAAAGACAAATAGACTTGGTGGGTGTCAAGTCCCAGATCAATCCCAAGTGACAAAGTTTACAAAATCATTAACATTTTAGTATGCTTTGTCACACAAACGTGCCTTAACAGTGTTTTAAATTTATTTACAGAAAGATTTCGAACGTTTTCTGGGATCCTATTTTAAAAGCGGACCGAATTACCTCTAAAAGAATTACTTCACGGGTAAAACCAGTCTGTGATTATTTCGTATGTTTCAATTATGAATGTCGTGTTTATTGAGAAAGTTATATTTTTTCGAAAAATCCACTACATTCATTAAATGTATTGAGATGCTATAGTCAAGATGCCTATTTCTTTATATTTATCTCCAAGTGTTTTAAAAAGAGGCAGTCACACCTTGCGTGGCCAGCTCGGCGGCGGCCTGCAGGCCCGTGTCGGTCGCTTTGCCCGCGCACACGAGCGTCACGTGCGAACCTTCACGCTCAATCTTCGCCTTTCCTGTAACGTATACATCAAAAATGTAAAAACTCAAAATTTTTCAATACTGAGCGTTTTTCATTTTACTGCACGCACCAGTCTATGAAATCAGCTACCCGTTGAAATATCAAAACTGTTAGAACTTGGTAACTGTAACTTCATTGTACAACTAACGCGCTAATTGGTCCGACTCGTCCGAAGTGATATCACAGGCTCATAGAATACTCAGCGTGAAATGGTAGTTATTCTTGAAACTGTGCTTCTACTGTGTTTCGCTGAATAAATGAGGATATCGGAGGCCTTTAAAAATGCTGCTTAGGCGGCGTAAAATTCCGGCAACATAACCAATGCGCGGACTGTGGCACAGTTGTCCATGGGCGGCGGTCTTCTTTGGCTCCCACTTGCTCTGTTGTCTGCTATACCATAAAAAACAAAATATATGTTTTTAGCATTAAAAAACGCATGCAAGTTAATCTAGATCCAATTGGCTATATCTTTAGTCATTTGCTCGAATAAATAGTAATTAATTTGTGACAACGAATTGTATTTATAAAGTCGCTCAAGAACCTTCAAAATAACAGCGTACCTAGCATTTGAAGAATTCATGGACGGTGGAACATTTATGGACAATATGGAGCCTAACGTTCTGTATACTAAAAAAATATAATAATTTCTAGTAAATATAAGACCGTCCGAAATATATATTGATTTATTTAATGTAAATTATGAACATCATATATTACCAATGGGCAGCACAAAGTCTGAAGATAATGCTTCATCAGACATCGGGAAGGATATTCCATACAAAATCTCATCCTCAAGGAATACAACTGGGTCGGGGTCACGGATAGCCGCTTTTAGGAGACCTGCAAATTAAGATATATTATCAGTTTCAGTGACCTAACTAAACACATTTTAGGCACTAAAAATAGGGCTATAAATTAATAGCTATAAAAATAGTTCTCTCATAACTAAAAGTTAAACATCTGATTCCAATGTGTTTGTTTTTTAAAAATAATAGAAGTTTTAAATTTAAGTTCAGGCTTTACCATTCTTTGGTTTAAAATAAGGACAAATATAATGAATCATTAACAATTAGACAGTAGCTTTATTGAATACTAACCGATTTTAAACAACAATAACAGATTTTACCCTACTGACCTTTGGCATCCTCTGAGGAATATGGCATGAGAACTTTAAGTCCTGGACAATGGCTGTACCAGGCTGCGAAGCACTGTGAGTGTTGAGCGGCAACTCCAGCCGCAGCTCCATTTGGACCGCGAAATACTATTGGCACTGGAACCGCTCCCGCTGACATGTAGAATGTTTTTGCCGCCGAGTTTATTATCTTAAAATTGAGATATTATTTATAGGAAAGGATGACAAGAACTCAATTTATACATAGACAAACTAAAGAATTCCACTTTATACATAACACACTTTACAGTATTCTAAAAAAACAAATGAGAAAGGTTATAAACAAATTGATAAATATTTGTATTTATAAAGATTCTATTTTATAAAATCTGTGGATGTACACATAAATGATGGTCAATAATCTATTGAAAACATTTGTCAGTGATGCAGATTATATCTTAAAAGCTTTTACAACTACCAATGTTTACAAACAGACAGAAATCAATTGAATTCTCATCATTTGTATGGAATGTTTGATGAGTTCAAGATTATGAAAATTGTTATTGAAAAATCAAGGGGCATATTTTAAAAAACACCAATATTAGTGAAGGTGATCTTATAAATAAGTAATATCATAAACAAAGAGTGTTAATTACTAATATATTACTTACTTGATCAATAGCCTGCATGGAGAAGTTGAACGTCATGAACTCACAAATTGGTTTCAGACCAGCAAATGCAGCACCGACAGCAATACCAGCAAAACCTATTTCTGTGATAGGTGTATCTATAACTCTTCTATCACCATATTTTTTCCACAATCCTCTGAAAGGAATTAAAGGTAATAAAAACTCTGATTTGTGTAATCTAGAGTTCGGTGAAAAACAATAAAGTAAATAATTTATATGCTTTAAAGTTATTGCATTTTAAAATGAATAGCTTTTATTGGTATATAAGAGTACACTGTGTAATGATGGTAACTAGAAACTTGTCAATGTCAACAAACATTATATAACATGAAATAAGGGGTGTCTTTAAGGTAGAATAGATTAGTATAACACCATGAAATTTTAATAAAACTAAAAAAAAATTAACATTAATACAATATTTAAGTTTATTTCAACATAATTTGTCTACCTTGTCACTTTATAAGCACCATCATATTGAGCTACTTCTTCACCTAAAACAAATACTTTGTCGTCTCTTTCCATCTCTTCATCAATAGCCTGATTTAAAGCATCTCGTACAGTAACTGGTTTTGAAGATAAAGATTTTGAAGTAGAAAAACTACGACGTGATATACGGGCGAGCAAGCTCAGTAAGGCCGGTGGGGATTTCAATGCCATTTTCACTCACACTCAGGAAGATATTACTTAAATGCTTATTGCAAACACTTCAATTACCCTATTTATAAGATTTTATGTGTAAAATAAGTTTAAAGATGGTGGGAAAAGATGTTAAAATCTCCACTTTGAGATCACGAAGGATGAATGGAGGTCGTGGTTAGTGGTTACCTATGAAATATTATCTCGGACGTCAGTCATCATTCGTCAACAGCGAATTGTCTGTTGCCATTTGTCAGTGGATATTGTCAACGTCGAAAAATAATTTGGATAATTATTAAGTTGACTATAAAGAATTGCAATATTAAATATTATTTTTATGAATTCTTATAATTTGAGTTAGTAATTGTGAACAAAAAAGTAAAATTTGTTTACAATTGTTATGCAATCTCAAAGAAAATAACGGAACGTAGTGTTGTCGTTTTGGTAACTTTGTCGCGGATTGTCTAGCGGGTTTTCGATACGCTTAGCGACCGATCGATCTAGCGACTAAAATAAATTTAGCGACTTTTGGCGATTCTTTGTTAACAATGCTGGACCAGCCCAGTAGTGTAATAAAATTAGAAGAAGTGATCTTTTTCTACATTCGAAATATTCGAATTCTCACATTCCAACGCAGAAGTGAACAAACTGAGGAACAGGCTTGCTTCAACCACTTTAAACATATAATATGTAAAGAAAACCTTGGACTCTTCATTAAATAAGGCTGTTTTCTTTATCTAGCATAAACATAGCCTAAATTTGAATACTAATCAAGATGTCATTATATTGTTTTATTAGAGATAAATTGTTTTAGGAATATTGAACAAAAATAACGTGTGCCCCTATACTAGTACGCACTCTGTTTTTATGTAACAATTCAGTTTAATATTAAAGCTTTAAGCTTCAACAGCATATCTTTATTGTCATATATGAAGCACAAATGATTCGGGCCAGCGCATCTTCAACCTAATGGTTGATTAAAATAAACATTCGTCGGCCTTTTAAACACTATTTAATCTAAAAGTAAATAAACCAACATGTTATATATTAGGTTTTTATAATTTAATATAAAATTATAATGTAATAATTAAAAGAAATAGAGCATTCCGTGATGAAATATATAGCACTAAAGCGTGTGCTTAAACTGACCAACTTCGACGACGTGTTTTGTATATTGAAACACAATGTGACATTCTTATAATTATTCTCATAAGTTATTATACCTACTAATTCTGAAACAGTAATAATAAAAATGAAAAGTAGTTTTTCGAGAACAGATAACGCTAAAAGAGGCAATGAAATTGATTATTTGGTAATAATAGAAGTATATTACCTTCGATGAACAAAAGTGATCATGAATTTTATTGCGCGCAATAATTACGCAATAATTAATTATTAAAACCCACCGGCCATTACACCCTTGTGTTTAGAATCAAAACCTTGGCCCACATTGGGGCAGTATTTGAACACCGTATTGTGCTTTAATCCCATTTCGATCCTCCTACGGTTTGACATTAGAATAATCCCTAAGGACTAAACCTTTAACCTTTATTCATACTGCCAATCCTTTGGGATAACTAACTAAACTTTGACCAATAATAACATTAACTAATTGAATATCAAAATATATTTTGGAATAATTTTTACTAAAATAAACGTATCTCTAGTTACATCATCATAACATCCCGCATCCCAAGAATAACTTGTTATATTAAAACGATTCCTTATTAGTTCAGAGAACGCACAATGGTAATGTTAGTCTAAAGTACCGCTGAAACTATTAGACCTTTAAAATTTTTTATATCAAACGTTATTTATGAGAATGTATTCCCCGTAGCAGTCGCGCTCCCCGCGGACCACCGCACCATACTATTTAAGATTAAACATTGTATTTTTTGAGCAGTTGTAAGTCACTTGTTGTAATGCTCAGTTGTAATTCAAAAATAAAGTTTTTTTAAGACGTTTCGCTCATCTCCCAACGTAACTCTCTGTAAGAGTTATTAACTGCGATGCCAACTTTGAGAGCCTGCTAGGTAAGCGAGGAAGCGAGAGGTTTCGGTTTCAAATCCCGGTTCGGATAATTATAAATTATAATTTAATTTATTTTCTCTGGAAGGGATCGATTGTACTTTATACGTATATAAGGGAGGTTATCGGAGGCCCTTTAAAATGCCGCTTAAGTGGCATAAAAAGCCGGCAACACAATCAATGCTCACAGTGTGGTGCGGTATGTAATGGGCGACGGTGTTCTCTTACCATATTGGAGACCCATCTGCTCTGTTGTACTATAAAAAAACTACAAAAAAGTAAAAATCATTTATTTCCTGTCAAAAAGGTAAAACGTATCCCTTAATACACAAACAAATTTCTCAAACATGTAAAAAATCTTTGAGGGACCTGGAGCCTGTAGTAGACTCGAAACTTGTGTGTCGAAAATTCCAGGATAATGTGTACAAATTACGTTGATTTGAATATTTATGAAAGAACCATTAGCAGCTCTTTCAGTGACGAAAGAAATTATAACCCGTATGAACGTATTCAGTAACTGATGTTCCCTATTCTAAGCGATGGTGAATTTTATTTATACACATGTAACGAAAAATGTTTTTTATAGTGAATCTCTTAGAAACGCTTTGCTTTCACTCTGCACCTAAGAAAAACATTATTTTAGGTAGGTAGGTCTCCTACACGGTAAGAGATCACCACCGCCCATGGACAACCAAGCGATGGTTCGTGCATTGGTTGTGTTGCAGACTTAATACGCAGCTTAAGCATCATTTTTTTAAGGGCTTCATTTAATGTCCATAGATTTTTTTAAATTTAATATACTACTCCACTCTGGGATACATAGTAGAAATACCGTTTCAAGTACAATTACCATTTCACGCTGAGTATTTTGTGAGCCCATGGTATTACTTCGGACGAGCCGGGCCAATTAGTGCGTTATTATATGATACAGCATGGATTCCTCACGGGTGAAAGTAGAAGCCAATATGAGTGAAAGCCACAAGACTACAGTTAAACTTAACTTATCTAAAAATTGCAAGTTTCAATCAAAAAATTAATTTATCACAGGCATAAACAGTGGAAAATATTTAGAAATTTAAAAAACTTAACGTGAACATCGAATAAGAAACCAACAAAATGGCAGGTTTTTTGTAACTTGCATCTTGCCATTTAGTCACGTTTAATAGTTAATTTTTTGAACTGGAGAACACAGCTAGGCGGGATAAAGTATATTTGCTTTTATCGCGGAAGTTTTAAAAGCAAATAAGGAATAAAAACTTCGATCTGTATCGAAAATGTTTATGTTCATATCTAAAATATTATCTGAAATATTTCATTCCAAAAATGTGTTTATTGAACTTAATTTGATGATTTTTTTATTGCTCTCCGCTAACAATGTATTAATTTTTACGTTTCTAATCAATTTAAAGAATGAAAGCAGCTTTGTAAAATTTTAATTATAAAATCAGTTAGATAAGTTGATGATAAGCACTTTTCATCTCTTAAGCTACGGTTATTGCCACAGAAACTTCCCCGCGGTGATAAATCAAAGCGGCTGTCGACCCGCCTCGGATCTCGTATCTGATGTAACTAAGAATAGATCATCTTAATACTTTTTCACCGCATATCATTTCCTGGAAAGAGAAGTCTTCGCAACGTATACTTTGACAGCTATTGTCGTTATGACAGACACAAGACATTGAATGCAGTTTCTAAATCCTAATGACTTGATGAATACATCGTAACTAAGAGGTAAATTACGTGAGATTAAGAGAATCGCATAGAAATATGGAGCTTACCGCTTGCCCTAGGTGAGCCCCCTGCTCGGTTGCCACCAATTGTATAAAAATATATATATATATATATATCCGTACGTTTTGGAACACATACAATAGATGAACGAGCTTTAACATTAAAACTTCTTCAGTAGGGGTCAATAAAATACCAAAATGTCACAAATCACAAGTCAACAAGGATCTTAGTCGAATCAAACATTTATTTTTTTAAAATTTGATTCCACGAATGGATTCATATCTTAAATAATCCAGTCTAAAAATAACCATTTTTCGGGTTGTTTACAAAGGGTTAAGTCTTTAAAAGATATTCTGATTGAAAGATATTGTTATTTTAGCATTTTTAGTGAATGAAAAGACAGATTTGATGGTAAAATTTTGAATGGATTAGGAATTAAATTGTTTCAATCTTATTATTTTTGGAAACGGTGGCAAACAAGTAGGAGGCTCACCTAAGAAATGCGGTCCTCCGCTCATGGACCTCCCTAGTCCTTGCCGCGGGTCCTTTTCATGAGGTCCAATGACTTTATATGATAGATATGCTCTTTTCTTGAAATCGGATCTCTTTCAACTGATACGTTCTATTTTTGCACATTAGATCACATCTTACTGTTCATGTAAGGTGGCGATATGGATTTGGCTTAGGTAAATCAGTTTTTCGTTTGCCGACATGGGTGAACGGGAAATAATTATTCCAGCCTAAAAATAGCGTTGTTTTACTTTTATTTTATTTTTTCTGTTTCTATTTATTTTTATTTTC
>DWCF01001642.1:0-28777 GCA_018230265.1 Delias oraia | reverse complement strand
GCAAGTATTGAAATTACCTATTAGACTATTGATATTTATTAAAGTTTACTTCAGATCTTAGAAACACCTATCAGAATTTTGAGGTTGAATTATAACATAGCCATAGTTAAGATCAACCAGATTTATAAAATATATCTAAACATTTAATGAGAAATTCCAAAAGTCACTGCCAAAAAAGTAGCTGCAAGACGCAAAAGTCTTGCAGGCCTAGTCTTGTTCTTGCTAAAATTAGACGGTCTTGGTCCTGCATTTGCAAGTCAACTACCTACTAGTTGACCCCGGCAAAGGTTGTTCTGCTATATAAAACAATTACATATTAAAATCGGTATTAAAAAATAGGGATTGGTGGTATAAAATTGAAAATTTCGGGATTTTTATGCCTCCCCATAGAAAAACCACTTAAAAAACACAAAAACCATTTAAAATATTTACTAAGATTAAAAATAGATTTAGGCCAATTCCCAGACCTATTCAAATTGCACACAAAATTTGAAGAGCATCGGTCAAGCCGTTTCGGGAGAGTTTAACTAAAACACCACGACACAAGAATTTTATATAGATACATTAGATTTATTATTTAAATCAAATTCGCTTTAATACTCGGTTTTAGTAATATTATGAATATCGCAGGCAAATATTTCCTAAAAACTGATTTTCGTTACATCAGTAGAAACTGCAATAAGTCAAATTCATAGAAAACCTTAATATATTTCAATATCAGTCTTCTTCAAGAGCACTACTCTCATCAAACGAAACATAAGCTTAGTTTAATAAAAGAAAAATTTTATAAAATTAAAAGACACTTCGGGAATAACATATTTGAATTAATCTTAGAAAAATGAAGTCAAATGAAACAAAAACCCTATACAAACGTAAAATCCGTTTGTAGTACCGACGTAAGCATTTTGTATTCTAATTCCTACTCATAAATTCCTTCTGTGCCAACTAGGCACATAGATGTCATTTAATTACGACAAAGTATTATGTAAACATGTTTGGATCCCAAGCGTCGTGGCGTCTGATAAATAGCCCACTCTAAACATGTCCCTTACAACAAAGTCGTATGAAGTTGACACTAAGCGGCCGTGTGACATCCCCTTTGTGTTCCTTTTTGTAATATCTTAATTCACACCCCTAGCGAATGTGACACGGCAATCTAAAAAGAAGCGTAAGCGAATGCTTCACAGTGCACATTGCCACGTACTCGTCTGAAATGTAAGTGCTTTGACACGTAAATTTCCAAAATTGTACTAAGCCGATCTATACTTTATCGCAGAACATTAGAGTTGGTTTTAGAACGACCCGAAATTCAATTTATTAGGGGCGTGCGTAGCTTAAAAGCGGTATCAAACAGGCTTGTCGGTGCGCTTTGTAATTAATACATAGGATAACGCCATTGATATGCCAAATTGTACGGAGAACAAAGCGATTTTTCTCTAAAGGCATTTGATGACAGTTGAAATGTTTTAATAAGTAACTTCGGAATATTCTGTTTGAAACGAAATTTACAACCATCAGTGTGCAAGTCGATTCTTTATGTACATATTTGTTCTTTTATTCATATATAATATGTTAAAGTCAAACGATAACCACGTAAAAAATATAAGTCTCCAATATTTTAAACTACATAGTCTATACACATAAATTAATTAAATTTCTTCAATTTACATAGAACTCGTCACTTAACGTTGTCTTGCAATATACATAGTTTAATAAAACACAATCGCTATTACAAAATACGGGTTGGCCGTAGAAAGGTATAAATTCAGGATAAAATAAATACTTATCACTTCATAAAAATATGAAAACAAAACATATAACTACAAACAATAAAAAATTGTGTTGGACCATCTCTAAAAATTAGGGTTATGAAAAATGTTAACTGATTAGATCTACCTGATACGCATATAAAATTTCATAAATATCGATCAATTGTTTCACAACAAACACAGCGACACAAGAATGTACAGTGTATTTTTTAAAAGCCGCTACTCTCCTTATTACAATATCCATAGCACTAGCCGTTTTAAACGTTATAAAAAGAAAATCCTATTTGTTTAAATACAGATATTAAATTAGAGACTACAATTAAATAGTACCATTATAATTATTTAGTCCCATATATTACGTTATTTTAATCTATAGTTACAAAGTTAGGTACTGTAATGTAAAATATGATACATGTAGACCTTATGTACCTACATTTAAATGAAGAAAGTCCTTTATGGTGGTTTGTTTATTTTTTCGCCTTCCAGAACAATCCCTTACTTTATCTTCTAAACTTAAAACATTCTCGTTAACCACTTCCAATCTCCCGCCAAATGAACCGCAAAAGACATGAAAATAAATACTTTTGCTCTGAAAATACGTTATAGATGACTGAGCTTCATCGTTATACCTACGGAGACAATAAATACATCTCTTATGCTCTTACGGCAGAATAAGCATCGATCTCCCATCGTTATAGCGGCAAAATGGCTATCAAGTAATAATATACCCAGACAGCAGATATTCGAAATTTACTTTAATAAATATAAAAATAATGCATATTTCCCATGGCTTGTTAAAAAATTCTTCGCACTTTTAAAATGTTCAACGTAGTTTGTTTATGAATACCGAGAGGGCGTTGATCAACAGTTTAAATAAAGCCGCCAAGAACTTAAAGTTCTAACAACAATTCATAGGTGGCGCTTATCTTATAAAATTTCCTTTTTTCACTATATAATTTTTTTATTAAAAATTAAAAGAAATATAATTTAAGCTAATGCTAATTCAAATTGTTTTGTAAGATATTTCTATCTATTGTAACTTTTTATGGTACGTCATATATAACTAGATACCTTGATTACATTAAACAATTCATTTATCATTTATGGTAAATACTATATAGAAGAAAAGCAAGTCCGGAATGATAAATTACATTCGCAGAAAGAGACAATTTGGGGTTGACATACAACTTTGTATGCTTAATATTAAAACGAAGCAATCAATTTAAATCAAAAACCAACAGTTTACGACCAAAAATGAGACATTTAAAAAAAACTAACCAAAAATGAATCAAGTCACGAAGGTGCAGTACGCCAATCACATTAATAGATTGACGTGCTCAAAACTGTAAAATTACCATTCCAAATATGAAAACGAGAAAAAAATCGTAATCGTTTAAAAAAAAGAAATATGGTATTATGACGATTAGGGCTGTAAAGCGCACGAATCGCGAGGAATACAAACACCGCTTAATGAGTTGTAATAAATAAAAAAAGACCGAGAGAAACAAAACATTTCGCGTTCAAATTAACAATTCTTCATATAAGACAAGTGCAGATCAGTTTTTAATTGTTGATGCAGTGGACCCAGCAGACATCGTTCTGCAGATACGCAACTGGGTCTGATTTATGTGACACTTTTTATTATGTACCTATATCGGGCAACACAGCAGGCGGTTCTTCTTTATGGAATGAGATCACCGCGCCCATGGACAAACCCCGCTTAGCTAGTGTTGCCGGCTTTTATAGCCGCTTGAGAGATATGGTATCATGTAGTGTTGTTGGCCAAATTCACGACCAAGACCGCCTAATTTTAGCAAGACCAAGACTGACCGTGTAAGACTTGAGCAAGAACAAGACTAAGCCTGCAAGACTCTTGCGTCTATCAGCTATTTTTTGGCAGTGATTTTTGGAATTTCTCATTAAATCTTTAGACATACATATTTTATAAATCTGATTAGTCTTTACTATGGCTACGCTAATTCAAACTCAAAATGTTCCTATTCTGATAGATTTGTCTAAGATCTGAAGTAAACTTTAATAAATATCAATAGTGTAATAGGTAATTTCGAAACTCGCAAGACTCTTGCTGCAGGACCAAGACCAAGACTGGGAGCGCAATAGCAAGACCAAGACCAATACCAGGTGTATTAGTGCAAGACCAAGACTAAGCTAAGTCTTGCATTTGGGTAACACTAATATCATGAGCCTCCGACATCCTCATTCTCTCAGCGAAACACTAGAAATTGCAATACTATTTCACGCTGGTATTCTTTGAGGCTGTGTTATCACTACAGACGAGCCGTCCAATGCGCGTCGGCATACGCTGCAGCTTTTCTCTTATGTAGGTATACACGAGATTACGCGTGTCGATAGCCTTTCTTGAAAAATATTTCAAGAACACGTATTATAATTGAGCAGTCTTTCAAATCCCAGAGAGGTTTCTTGTAAGGCAGGAGTGTTTAACTTTTAGATCTTTCTAATCACAAACATATAACTTTTAGATAATATTACAACCATTTGTAATAGGCAATAAAATCTACGTTAATGTTTAAATATTGGTAGTTCTTTTAAGCAATACGCAAGCGTACTGTGATAAACTTTACGAAACTTTTGTTTTAAGGAATCTTATTTTGACAGTGACTTTCTTAGAAGAGCTTAAGAAATAAGGGTCTCCTGCCTTAAAATTCAGTTTAATATTTGTTTATTTCTGTAGACATTGTTCAGGTATTCTTATTCCACTATCTTTTAATATATACAAGAAATAAACCGTCGGCATACACACCATAGATATTTTACAAAATAATATCTAGGTGAATCTTCTATAGTCTAGACGATTCTTCCAGGTACCACAGAAACACGGAAGGATCAGAAGGGGTATGGTTGCATAAATTTATATGCAAATGAAAGCAATAATCGTTCGCTGGCATCATAAATAACGTTTACGATTCGACGACGTCGGCGGCAACCCTTGGGTAAATTAACGCGACGCGGGTGGTGCCTCTGCGCCGAGGCATATAGGAGTTATGACGAATAAAACTATCGTCACTAACTCTTAGTACATCCGAATTATATCGATTCACCTTACGCAAGTTCACCGATGGCGCATAGCAAATAATATAATGTAAATGATTACTTATATTTTTTCGAAACTAATAAAAATCATTAATCAACCATTCTGTGGAATTACCTACCTGCAGAAGTGTTTCCAAACCGATACGACTTGGAAACATTCAAAAAAGCACGTTCTATCCTATAATGTCATTGACCCACCCGAGGTCTAGCAGCGGTAGCTACGGGTGCCATGGGCGGAAAACCGCTTATCATAGATGAGCCTTCTGCTCATTTGTCTTGCGATTTTAATATTAAAAGTTTAATAGCTATGATCACTTTGTACATCTAAATAACATAGCAACAATAATAGTTTCATTGGAAAGATAATTTATTATTATTTTTGATATTATATTATAAAGTTAGGCCTGTTACAAATCACTTTCTACACATAAGCCTAGTACAGAATAGTTCCAAATGCGTTCAGACAAGTAGTGGTATAAAATATTCAACGTCATGCACGCGTCAGGTTAAACTAACAACTTTTTGTGTGGCATTCCATTGAAACGTGCGTAGATACTTTTGAAGTATAAAATATTCAATACTCGATACCTTAGATAGGTAGGGCGCCGAAAGTCACACAAAAACAGGACTTTAATTCAATTTGGCAAAAGGGTTGTCAGCTACGCGGAAAGGAGTAAGGGAGGACGAGGGAGAAACCTCAGGGGTAGAGTGTCAAAGTGTGCGGTATTCCGATTTCGGATAATTGATGGGATCCGTTACTTACATGGTAAAACAGTTTGCTTAACTAATAGCCGATTTAGTGAACGTTTCACAATGGATTAATTCCGTTCAGCCATCATACTCCTAGATCTAGCGACAAACTTAAAAAGCCAAATCCATAACGAAGACTGTGTCTGTCTTTCAAAGCGAAGATTCATTAATATGGCTTAGAAACTGTAGCACAGACTAAAAAAACACAAAAGACTAAAAACTATAACTGATAATTAATTTAAGGACTCCTCTAATCAATACGATCGTAACGTAAAGCATTGTGCTAACAGTAATGAAAATTGTAAACTGTATTAATGAAAAAAGCTATCAGACAACTTAAAAAAGTAACTATGACATAACGTGTCTTTTCTAACACGCAAACAAACAGTCGATTTAGTTTTAAGCACAAAATATTCTTTGAGGACAGCTAAATTCACAAATCATACGAATTTAAATGACTTTCAAAATATTTCGTGAACGTAAATGGCTTCGTGTTCGATTCAGCAATGATT
The DNA here is from genome assembly GCA_018230265.1 of Delias oraia. Classification (NCBI taxonomy): domain Eukaryota; kingdom Metazoa; phylum Arthropoda; class Insecta; order Lepidoptera; family Pieridae; genus Delias; species Delias oraia. The sequence continues at coordinate 22,674 of DWCF01001642.1, read as the reverse complement.
GAGGCGTCAACTCTGTGACGTGAAAAAATTAGTCAAACTTTTGCTACAAAAATATTTGCCGAAGTAGACATATGTCAGATGCAAATGTCTTTGTACTTCTTTTTCTCATAAAAATAAAATTGTAATCAATGAATCCCAATTTATAGAGCGATATTATAGAGCAGTTGAGTTATCAGATAATGGTGGTGTATAGATAATTTTATATTACTAGTAAGCTCACCCTGGCCTCGCACGGCTTTTTAAACATCAGAAGTACCTAATCATTTTAACACATGTGACTCACACAAACATCCTTCTTGCTATGTAAAATTTTTGGTAATTTTTACACCACAGCATTTCTTATTTTCCCTAATATAATATAATTATATATTCTGCATAGCTGTCGTACATTGTTTTAGTCTATAGTCATTTTTTATACCTTAGGTAATATTATTAGATATTAAATGGGAATAACTATTTTTTTGAAAATATAATATAGCCTATATAATATGAGATTAGCGCTTTCAAACAAACAAACTCTTCATCTTTATAACAATTTTAGTATAGATTAGGCATTGAGAAAAATGAGCACAACTGGCAACAACTATTCAGTGTTAAAAAGTTGAAGATCGATTTCCTTTGGGACGGAATGTTTTATCCTTTCACATTCGGTTATTTGTTAATAACTTTCGTCATGGACTGTTTTGTCTTTCTATTAAAAATAAAGACCTTTGAGTTAATAAAAATATACCAATATGATTTGGAGATCTTCAAAAAAAGAGCGTACCTATCCCTAAATGGCAGGCAACGCACCCGTCGTACTGCAAGAAGTAAGGGGGTTGGGGTGTTTATGGGCGGGAGCCGCTTATTCTATGTAAGCCTTCTGCTCGTTTGCCACTGTTTTCATTTTTAAAATGTATATAAACATAAAAAATGACATATTTTGAATTGATCTAGAAACATTATTGAAAAGTTCACCAGCAGTTATACATGATTTTAAGAGGTATTAAATTTTAATTATTAACAAACTCCTTTGCTTAAATATTTACATACTAACACACCGTGCTTTTTAAGAAGGTATATTGTTGTATTCGCGTCGCTCTACCTAAGTATATTATGTAAAACAAAGTCGAAATTTAATGAAGGCGTTGTGCAATCTATTCATTTCACTTGATTTAGTTCGAGGTCCATTCTAGTATCTGCCTAATACGTGTAAGTAATGGATAACCGAGTTTAGAAGCTTCAAGGCTAAGTGTCGATGTTTATCAAATGTGTTAGCAGTTTTCAATTTAAATGTATATTCATACTAATACATCTGGTGCATCCTATAAACCGTACACAATGCAAATGGTAGCATGCCAGAAATGCATTCACGATTTTCATGTAGGCTCGTCTGATTGTTGTCATATGATTTGTGAGACTTGTTGGTTTGATGTGTCAGGTCACGAGACCACTTGTGATCAATTGACGCTTCGCGGTTTTTGTGGGTCATAAATTAAAGATTAATGACTAGTTCCATCTCTATATAAAACAAACTTAATATAGAAGATAATTGAAACGAGGTGACAGCATGCTAACAATGTCTTAAGACAAGATTAGGTTGCAATTGGGTTTAATTATAAAATAGTCTTATTGGTCTCATGGTAATGTTTGTTTTTGGTAAGAATTAATATTTTACTAAATCAAATATATTATAATAAATTTAATTATATAGTAAACAGTAATTGAAAGTTGCAAACAAAGGACTGCAGTTCTAACATGTGATATGAAAGAAATTTTTTATAACTAAAGAACCTTAAAGATTCATTGTAAAACAAATATGTAAATAGTACATATACAGTCTAATAAATAAAATTAGTTAATTAGGTACAATAAGACTCACTTTTCTCCTGCCTCTGCACAGCTAATGCCGCACACAGCAAAGCTAATGTTTTCCCTGACCCTGTGGGACTCTCCAAGAGGCAGTTTTGACTTTTGTTGATTGCTTTTATAACCTACAATAATTTAATGAATGTATATATATTTAAGAATTATTTTATTATTATTTATAATGTTAATAATTTATTTTTATAAATAAATTGTACCATATCTATTTTAGAGGATTTCATATTATACATTTAATGAAAAAACCCTGAAATATTGCAGTAATTTAAATGCCATAAATATTTTCAACATACTGTGTTTTTTTATTTAAATTCAAAATATTTTAGTTTTAGATTTAACTGTTTAGATTTTAAAACATGTATATTATGTATAATGATTTTGCTGAAGAACTATAGATGTAAATAAAAGAGATATTTTGGCATTATTAAGATAAATTTTGATATTTTTCCATATTCCAATACTTTTCCTCATGTAGATTCAGGGGTGGAAAAACAACATGATAAGATATACATTTTAATATTAATTATTATAAGGCTACTTACAGTAGACATTAATGCCATTTGGCTAGGGTATGGATTAACTGGAAAGTTAACCTTTACACCAACTATCATTTTCTCAACACTAGGCTCTTTTGAAAGATTTGGATATTTAGATGGCTTAGAAGATTCATAATTTGTTGACTGCTTTGTTTCTGGTTTAACAGTTTTATAGCTTATATTAGGGAACAACTTCTTTACTGCATTTTTACGGGTTTTAAGGTTAACTTCCGGTAAATATTCTTCATCAGAGGATATTTCATAAGATATTAATTTATTTTTAGAATCATTTAATACTTCGAAACTGTCATCATCCTCAGACATTATTTCAGTTTCACAATTTGACATGATTTAATATTCCTTTAGTTATAGAAAGTATCAACTGTGTTATATTAAAATATAATTAAAGCAGTATAAAATATTATTAAAGTCACTTATCACAGAAATGTAAAATAAAACGAAAGTACCGCGTTTTTTGCATTATTTTGGTTCGATTATCAGCTGACGGTTGCTGTTTGTCGGTGACAGATGACAAGATATGAATTTGTCAATTGCAATATGTCAAAAACCAATCTATGTATTTGAATACTATTAAATAATAATACATTTGATCTATATGAAAATAAAATAATAGAAAGTATTACATTTAATATACATACTTTTTTATTGATAATCCTAAACACAAATTGAGAAAAGTAACGTATATTTGGTATTATATTTTTACTTATGGTACAAGTAAAATTTTCTGACGTTAAAGGATGTTACACTCGTTGATAAGGATTCCAACGATTCTGTATCACATTCAGCATTAAATCCAAATCGTAGTTTGAGATTCAAACATTCCTAATAACAACTTCAAATAAACTTTGTCGCTTGGATAATAATAGTCACATATAGAATGCATGTTGGTTGGTTAGTCATTTATAAAAAAAGATTTACTTGCTTTTATAGCGATTGATTATTCATCATAATTCATCGCAGCTGAATCGCATATTTAGCTTATAGAACGATTATTTGAATTCTGAAAGATAAAAATATATTAGGTCAATTTAATGCAATACTCCTAGTGTAAAAATATAATTAACGGGATTATTAAAGTTTACATGAGGTCTGCCATATTTTCAACACATTAAGATTTAGATGAGGGTCCAAATACAAACGAGAAAAAGGACAAGGCTACAGCCCATCCTAACCAGCACATTGTTAATTTTTATATATATTTTTTATTTTAAATTGTTTTTAATAATTTTTGATTCATGATATGAATATTATTTTAGATTGTCAAGTGACATCTTATTGAAGTAAAAAATCTTATTAAACTTTTTTAAAAATCTTATTAACAAAGAGTCTACATATGTTAGTCAATAGGTTTTATATTGTGAATTTAAGTTCGTACTGAATGTAGCCACTTTTAGAAGCTCTATTGTTTGTGTTTGTTAGTTTTAAGATTAATGTAATAATTTAAATTATATTTGATTTTATAAATAAATAAAACACTGATTTGACTAGCTAAAGCGATTGTTTTGAAGTGGCAGGAACTAGTCAAAGCAGACGTCTGTTGTTCAAGCCTGTAAAAAATTTATTTAAAAAAAATGTTATTCTATTTTGAAATATCTATATCCATCCAAAATAAGTAACTTGCTAATTTTCCTGAACTACTTTTATACTTAGTAGAAAAAAATTGTATAATATTTGTACCCATTTAATTTTTCTCATCAAACCATTAACGTTGATATATTATTCTATATAATCTAGTCTATTACTACCCTAATTTATGGTGCAGATAGATCCTGTCAAAATTTGGCGCCATTACACGAATGAGTGATCAGGAGAGGTTATGGTGCGTTATAATTTGGTTTATATCTTAACACTCGACACCCTGTAGTTTAATCAATCTATAATATTTATGTTTATACATTTTAGTAGGTAAGTTTTATGAGTATAGTAAAAAAACTATGAAGAAACTACAAACTAGGATTAACCAGATTGACATATTATTATAGGAGCAACATATTGTTACTATGATAATATTTCAAAATTATATTTATATACACCTGCTTTAGTTAGTTACCATTCTAATTTAAATGTTTTCAATGAGGTTTAACCTAAGGTCGAATAACATTGAACCACTTACATTACAGATAAAGTTTATGCCTTATTGGTTAGGTATTTAAATTACGTAATTCGGCTAGATGTCCAGAAACCCAATAAATGCTGTGTCTCCAAAACATTCTTAAATTTTACACTTGATACCACTTTGAACTCCGTTTAATACTCTTATAGGAAGCACCTTTAATCTTTGTAATCCAAGATTAGATGGTGACACAGTGACATATTGTAACAGCTTTATTCAAATTACATTATACTAACGTATATATCACAAATAACATAAAATATTATTAAGGCAAATATATTAAAATTAAACTCATATTCATTAACTTTTTCGCTTCACTGCAATATGGAAAAGATATTTTTTGCACGTGTAGGTGAATTAACAAGCAGTGTAATTATTATACCTAAGAAATTACCAACGCTCAGAAACAATCGATCCTTGAGCAGTTTGGTTATGCCGGGCTCTCAGATAATTATGCCACAACTCGGCCTTAAAAAGGAGAAATAGTAGGTCCAGACGTCATGTGCAAGGGAATTTAGTTAAAAGCTGTTAAAAGTGACATCAGTCGTCCCATAATAATATGCGCTTTGCATTATTTAAGGGCGCCGTTTGACACCCTATTTTTCGGGCCATTCAACAGTTTATGTTCGCTTTAATACGATTCCTACAAATTGGTGTATGCCATAAATTACAGAGTAAGACGCATCCCTTGCTCCCCTTTGCTGTCTGTGAAATTATAAGTTGGAACCACAAAGTATTTAAATGAGCTTACCTTTTTATTCAAAGTGGAGAAATAAAGTGAATATATAAGCATCGATAGTTATTTAATCTATAGTGATCTCTTTGAAAAATCACAGAGAAAATAAATCGGGTTTTTAAACGTACGATGTATATTAAATTCACCCCATACCAAAATTAGGATAAGTTTTCTTCAAAGACAGTAGGCCAAATCAACAGCTAGCAAAGTTTCTGATTCATTTAATGATGAAACTTGTGCCGTAGTCAATTTATATGGCATTAGGGGTCGCCGATTGATATCTCGGAGTAAATGTGTTTGTTGCTGTTTCTGAACATTTTATTGCAATTGACACTTGCTTTTCCCGCTCTTGGATAACTCCGCCATTAATCTCTCCGATTGTGGTGATAAAAGTTATAAGTCCAATTAAAGCGTCTAATTAAGTGACGTCAGCCTTTATTGGATTTACTATCTGTCAATCTTATGTGTACGTTGGAAGTGGTTTTTATTTTAACTGAAATAATGATACCTATGTCATCGCGCTATTTTTCCTTATAAAAATCGCAAGGGAAACAATCAGAAGCTGATCTAGGATAAGTGGTCCACCACCCATGAACAACTTTAGGCCAGCTGGGTCACGGTTGCGTTGCCATCTTATGTTCGCTTAAGACTGTATAGTTCGGTCAATATTAACTATAAGAGTATATTTCAGAATGATTTATAAATGAATAAGGTGTATTATTTTATACTTCATTTCTTTACAAATGTAAGGTTAGAAATGAAAATACCTGTAATTCAACCTTAATATGTACTATATGTAAAAAGCCGGCAACACAACCAATGGGGCGGTTTTACAAGTGCGGCGCTGTTCTATTACCATAGCACAACCCACCTGCTCCGTTATCCACTATACCATAAAAAATATATTAACTAATAAGAGAGCGTAAATTTAATGTTACATTAAAAGTTAAACTGTTTTTATGTGTTTTTTTATGAATTTCATTGTTCTAGAAGTAATACAGTGTTATTTAGTGTCACAAATCAGGGTATCAAATACACCGCAAATAGAGAGCAAAGATTTAAGTTAATTATGGCCACCCTAGGACCGTGTGACCACAGAGCACAGGAGCGGACAATGAGCGCATTCAGTTTGGGCGCCCGACCGTTGTAATTCGCTTCATTCCCTCCGCCTCTGGCCTCAACGGCGTTCCTCGATTGTTTTTGTTATTGTCAATCCTATTTTCAATTGCAACTTACCTCGTATTTAAATATCAACATTCGTTCTCGTAATGTATCGAATAGTAGGTTTAGATATATTCTGTAAACCTGTAGTGCAGCCTCAAAAAGGAGCAATTTATTATAAGGTGCAGCGCATCTCAAATTAACCGTGAGGCCCCTTTGATTGCGACGACTGGGCGAGACATATGTCGCTAGCAACGCAGAGTCATTTGAGCGTTATAACTAATGCTGTATCGATTTGTTACTGTTTTCCTTTTTGCATACAGTACACTAAAAGTGTAGTACTGAATTACTTTTAGGTGTAATATTTGCACATATATTTAAGTATTTCGTTACACATTTATAATAATACAATTAATAATGTAATTTTGACTCAGATGAAAGTAAAGATATCTATTGAACTAAGAATGTCTAATAGTTATGAAAGGTATGTATATATGTGTAAATTATTCAGATCATCCAACGAATATTTGTTGGCTTTTTATTTGTTGGATTATCTTATTTATTAAAACTTATAGGAACATGTAGATTTTCCTTACTTATTCTTATTGTAACGTATCAGTTTCATACTTTAAAAGATGATAATTTATATTTATTGAACAAGTAACACATGATAGCAGAACAAAAAGTAGTCACAGCAACTTCGAGGGGAATGTGGGACCACTTAGGTACTTACTTGAATTCTTGGTACTGCTCATAAAATGGAGAAATGAATGGTGGGGCTAAAATTATGTTGTACGGCTGCCTGTAGGTATGCCACATCTGCTTTTGATTTTCCTATAGAATTTTAATTAAATAATAAATTAAAAAAAAATATTATTAGAATTAATTACATTATGACGATTCAAAAAATACAACTTTAGATTATGCACATATATCCTACTAATATTATAAACGCGAAAGTTAGTATGGATGGATGTTTGTTACTCTTTCACGCTAGAGCCACTGAACGGATTTTAATTTAACTTTTCAATAATATAGCTCATACATCAGAATAACACATAGGCTATTATTTGTAATGATATTGTGTAAATTGGCCATAACATAATAAAAAGAAATCCATAATACGGACTGGTTTTCGGCCCAGCGGGCAGGGCGACGCCTGCCGTGTCCACTAAGTTTTACGTAATCTATAGCTAGGAAGGTATCTTCGTAGCACGCTGTGCCCGCATGAAGGTGAACTTTGAAGTATTATCTAAACTTGATCGTAACTTCTGTTAGGACCGAGATATTTGTCTTCACTTTCTCCGTTTTGAAGTTTGCAACACTTAAGTTCTTTTTTTAAATCTATTTGCAAATATTAATGATTTTATGTTAATTTATCTTAAAATATGGTTAGTTATAATGAATTTTATATTAATCGCTCCTAAATGAAACTATAGGTACAAATTTTTGTTTAGGCAAACTAAATCGTAAAGCGATATTTTTATGAATAATAAAAGTAATATTAAAACTTAAGGCTCTCAGTCATTGAAATATTATTTGACCTTAAATTTAACTCACACTAACTGTTTGTTTTGTTAATAGCTGCCTATTTTCAATAAAAACATATAGTTGTACTAGTATAATTTACTCTATATGTACATGTCTACCCACTTACCGTAAAAGATAATTAATAGTAAGGAAGAATTAAGTATGTAATAATTATAAAAGGATGTGATGTATATTATTCACAGCATTCTTTGCAAATATGAGAAGAGAGCCTCGAAGCTTACCTAATGGTTTTAAAAGTGTACCGGAAGCGAGAGGTATCGGGTTCGAATCACGGTCCGGACAATTATAATTTAATTTATAATTTATTCGATCTCTGGATCTCCCGTGGCTGAGCCGTGCTGAAGCATATGCTGACGCACTAATTAGGCCGGCTCGTCCGAAGTGATACTACGGGCTCACAGAATTCTCAGGGTGAAACGGTATTGTACTGTGTTTCGTAAAGTGAGTGAGGATATCGGAGGCCCTTAAAAGTGCCGCTTAAGCGGCGTAAAAAGCGAGTAACACAACCTATGCGCGAACTGTGGCGCAGTTGTTCATAGACGGCACTGTTCTCTTACCATATAGAAGACCCATCTACTTCGTTGTCCGCTATAGAATAATAATAAAAAATGATCAATCTCGAGTACGTATATATAAAAACGGGTTTGATGAGCCTTTTGTTTGTTTATAATATTTAATATTTACTGTCCGTGAAAAATATTTCAAAATATCATCTATGTTTTATTTCTTTTCTGTTTTCATTAAACTAATACCTACAAATATAATCTTAATCTAACTTGTGTCACTTTTTAATATAAGTATGGTAGACACATAAGAATTATATAAACACACAGGCTACAAGAAAATATATACAGAGGGCTCTCTCCCAACTGCTTTCATTCGCCTATAAATTTCTATATTCAGTGCAATACCGGTTTGATAGGCATCAAAGCTACTTAACTAAATTGATTATAGTTACCCCAAAAGGACAATTTTAATCCGAAAGAGTAATTGTAGTAAATTTTAATGGTCTTTACGCCCCAAACCCCGTTTGAACAAAAGTGTAAGTGTCGTGACTGTATCCCATAACGCACTACGCACGTCCCTGTCACCTTAATGGCTTTCCGATTGCTGCCAAGGAGTAGAGTGATGGGGTACCTTGAATTATGTGACACTATTGATACTAGTTTTGATTGTAAGCAGTATGTTTTATAAAAATAAAATTAACCTTTCAAAGCCATAATATAGCAAACCCTTTCACAAGCTGTTTCTCATGTCTGGATAGAATAAACACATCATTTCTTAATGAAATTGGAACACATACTTTTATATAGATTAGGGATATTGTATAATACAAGCGATTATACGTTGAGATGCGGAGAATAGCCGTGGGAGAGCCATGCTGAAGCATATGCGGAGGCACTAATTGGGCCGGCTCGTCCGAAGAGATACCACAGGCTCACAGAATACTCCACGTGAAACGGTATTTTATTCCGATTTTAAACGGTACTTCTACTGTGTTGTACTCAGCGAGTGTGGATATCGGAGGCCCATAAAAATGCCGCTCAACTAGCGTAAAAGCCAGCAACACAATCATTGTGTGGACTGTGGCGCGGTTGTCCATAGCCGGTGGTATTCTTTTACCATATAGGAGACCCACCCGCTCCGTTGTCCGCTAGGCTATAAAAAATATAGCCCTTTACACCAATACCCACACCAAAATAGTTTTTTCCTTTTTTATTGGCATTAAAATGGCAGCAATTTTTTTTTGCTATTCTGTATCTACGTATACAATTTATCTGTCAGTTGGACAGTTTCGTTTGTTAAGATATAATTTGTGGCACTGGGCTCGAGACTATGTATTGTCTAACATGTGGGCCGATTAAAGGACGGGCCATACAAAGGGACAATCGATACCATTCAATGTCCGAAAGTAGTGTCATTAACAACCAATCAATATCTTTCATTGTGAATACAGTTTAATTTATTGCAAAAATAAATGAGCAATAGACTTTATTAATCTCATGTTGAGTTGTAACTCTGGCTAACAACGAGTAGCCATTAAAAACACGCAAAAAGTTTTTGACAGAAGAAGTTGTCTTTGGTTGCCATTTTTAATACAGAGTAAAAATTCAATAAAAAACAAAAATTGACTAGGTATGTCACAGATGTTTAAATACCTTTTCCTTTGTCGTGTAATTATTTTGCAATGAAGAAAAACGTAAGAATACAAAATAATTAATTAAACTGATATAATGTTATGTATATCTTATTATATTATTATTATTATTATCTTATTATTATTATCTTTAGGGGAGGCCTATGTCCAGCAGTGGACTTGAATGGGCTGATGATGATGATGATGAATGTTATGTACAGTATCTACTATTCCAATGTATTACGTAAAAATTACGATATTTTGTTATAAGTCGCATCATATGGCATGCCTACCAGGGATTTTTTTTTAAGTTGAAGCTAACCTAGATAATAATTTCTCAAAGAATACAACTAAACTAACTAAAGTTAACACGTAATAAAACGTACCAAAAGATAATGCGAGAATTGTCAAAAAAAAAATCAAACTGTCTCGCGTGAATCGACACGTTTACGTTAATGAGAAACTGATTGTTTTTTTTAACAGACTAGCCATTTTCCAAGGGATTCCCTGATATTAACATACATTTTGTTAAAATGATCAACAGAATTACCTCATAATTTTTGTGTGGAATTAAAGACGAAGTTTCCTAGTTTGTTTTGATAAACAGATGTGTTGTTTACTTTCAAGAGGTTCAATTACTCTAGACTAGAAACAAAATGAATAAAAACTATATAAAAGAGATTTGTACAATTTATATTTTAAGTCTGTAAGAAATTATAGTTTGTGTATTTTTATGATTTAAAATATACTTCTTGGTACCTCTCTAAGAGGTCTTTTTCTGTAGTAAAATGTGTCAATGATGTTCAAAAGTAATAGTAAATTCTTATAGATAAATAAAGTATTTTATTTTGGTAATAATAGGTTTCAAAGAAAACTACATATTTATGTATGTAGATGAAAAAAGTGTAATCATTAAAGGGGGTTAGGTGGGGGTTGTGAAAAATTGTGGTTGAAATATTCGTGTCGCTAACGACGCGTGTCAGAGACGCGGCTTTTGTTTATAAATGATGCGAAATGATAAGTAAAAATGGTAAAAAAACTAGAGAAAAATAGTTGCGTGTTGTCTTTTTCCGTGACTGATGGGAATGACAAATTATATCTATGGCTACGTGCTTCTTTATGTGATTAGCTGGGTCGGTAGACTAAACCAAAGGGTACGAAGCTTCACACGAAAAGGATACATTGCATGCAGTAGAAGATGAAAAGAGCAAGCACAGCATCAGGTGCTGAAAGAGCTGTTAACACTATTATTGTTATTATCACTGCAATCAATTAACACTAGGGTTACATGGCGCTTTTCCTAGATTTAAATTAGAACTTAATATTGCTACCAGATGAATCTAAAACTAACATACCTCAGTCTAATTATCACGAGGTATAAATCAAAGTAATTAATTTATCAATTATAATTAATACATTGCAATGCTTCTATGTATGATATTAAAAACAGGCTTTTGATACTCGAGGTGTGAAACTAATTATATTTTGTTCTTTTTTACGGTATAGCGGACAACGGAGTAGGTGGGTCTCCTATATGGTAAGAGAATTCCGCGCCACAGTTGCGCATTGCTTGAGTTTCCGGTTTTTTACGCCACTTAAGCGGCATTTTAATTGCTTTTTATATCCTCACTCACTCAACGAAACACGGTAGAAGTTACCGTTTAAAGTACAACTATCGTTTCACGCTGAATGTTCTGTATGCCCGTGGTATCACTTCGGACGGGCCTCTCCAATTAGTGTGTTAGCATTTGCATCAGCATGGTTTTCCCGTGAGTCAAAGTAAATCGTGCCATGTAACCCTCGCATCGATGCCCAGGTGTTGTATTGCCATTAATATCAATTCAACACTGACCGTCTGCCACTTGCATAGCCATTATAACCAGACCTTCCATTCCCGTTTTATTCAAACAAAAGTAACTATAAAAGGACATTGCTGGTGTCATTCGGGGGTCGAAAGGGATTGGTGATAAAATATTTTATGAGTCGATTTCCGTCGCAGGTTTAATTCGATTTTATGAGAATAATGCTTTTCCGTTTGCTTCGGAAGTGGCAGTTTTATCCATTTATTTATGGAATTACAAGTGGCAAGGATTACGTTGTGTGTACCAAGTGCTAGGTACCGTCAAGAGGTCCTAAATTAAAATTATAATGATAACCATCTGGCAATGCCAGCAGCTATGACTGACCATTTTGCGATTATGTAGACCATTTCTGTTCTACATTAGTTTCCAATATAATGCCTTTTCCATAAATAAAAATGTAACTTTTTAGTCTGGTAAGCAAAACGGAGCGGTAGCGATTAATATCACAAAAATAGGATTATGCCTTACTCTAAACCACATATCTGCTTTGAAAACATGCATATCATATTCATATTTTGACAAAATAAAATGAAACCATATTAATATTGCTGTCCCTTTATCAGAATTCCTCTTTGCGACTATTTGCTGGACGTATGTGACGTCACGTCCGGGCAGCGGCGTGGAAGAGTCAATACGGGCCGCGAGGGTTGTTTGTGGACGCGGAGACGCAATTATATTAAGATTACATATTTATCTCCCGAGACCGACCCATTTCTTTTAGGGATTTCGCAATATTTACTAGAGCTGATGATACATCCTACTTATAACACGTTTGAAATTATAATTTTTACTAGGACGGCGTAGTTTGGGCAACTGAACTAAATTTGGAAATGATTTAGATAATATAGAATAATTGAAATAATATACGAGTATAATGATTACGACCTACATTATTTAGAAAATCTAAATAATTCATAACTTCTTCTATTATAATTTGGAATTTAGTATTATTAAGTATATTATTAACTAATAGTATAATTTAGTAGGTACAGAATGGTATATCTTATTACAATTTTACTTCAGTGTAAAGTTAACTAATTTACATATCTTCATGTAAAATACGTATTTTTTAATATAATTTTGGATTTTGTCTGTATTCTATACGGTACTTTAAAATAAAATGAAATAATAAAAATAGATTTTATTCCCTTAAAATTTAATTTAAAAATACATTGCAATATTATCAATTACGTCAGGTATTCTTCCGACATAGCCTTATTCCAGGAAATACCAGCTAAATCGGTTATTATGTAAGTCGCAGATTCATCATATTACTGGTCAGTGATCTATATCGTCAGCGTATGTATACCCCTCTATGGTATCGCTTTGTCTTTGGTTGTTGTATTATCTCTCTACAATTCCACCCCTCGGTCCAAGTCGTTTGAAAACTGATCCCCAATATTGATTCCGGGATCAGAAGCTGTCCGTGTCTCGGCGCGATCTTATCATTCTTTTAAATGCCTTTTTGTTATGCCGCCCTAATGCGATTTGTGACCGAAAATTGCGGACGACTTGATACATTGGCTTACCGAAGGTTCAAATTGGTTTTAGATGAAACAAGATGTCACAAATAAAGTGATAGATCATTGCTTGAGGAATGTGTTCTGTCGGCAAGGGAGGATTCCTAAATTTTCTTTTTTTACTTTTTCTTTTTCCTATTAAACTACTAAGTGTTTAGTTCAAGTATCAAGTAAGGCCTCAAATCAGTTACTTTAATTTCATTTAATTTTCATGTAGCACATTGCTCTCTCTTTCAACCTTCCCTGCCAATTACACTAAACATACTGTAGAATATGTAGAGTACGTACTATTCCTAGATTATCAATCTAGGAACATTACGTCAATTTCCTTGTATCTAAATATCTAATAATAAAGTATGTAAATATAAGCTATATTAAGATACTAATTAATTACGAAATTAAAGAGAAATAGATACATAGTTGTTTTTGGGTTGAGAATCCTACATAATACTCTATCTAGTAATTTATTAAAAAGTTTTTAAAAACCACTGGCTCACAAAACACCATGATGAAACAATTTGATTGAGGATATCGGACGCTCTTGACCAATATAAGCACTACAAATAATTGTTATGACCATATATTTTTTTACTAAATAAATGCTTGTTCGCAAGGAATATCCATAATTTTGCAGAAATAAAAAGAGTATTTAAGGAGTCACTAGGTGCCGGATGTAAGCCTCACCTAGGCATGAAAATTTAATAAGTAAATTGTTGGTTGCTAGCAAAATAATAAGTTTATTAGTCAGCGAGTGTGACCGAGGTGTTATTCAATAAAGATGGGACGCGAATGAATACAGGTTAATTAAGACAGTTGGAATTTAATAATATGATTATTAAATTTACGACGTAGATATTGAATTGGACCAAAATATAGCGGTAAGGTTTTTCATAATGATTTATTTCATGGAATTTAAATCTTAGGACCGATACAAGTATAGCTTAGTTTTTGGGAAGTCTAAAAGGCAGATAGAAAATTAATATTTCAGTTAATTTTAATATGGACTTGGTATAAATTATTGTTTTTCTACGTAATATTTTGAAAATTGGATTGATATCATTTTTAAAGCTTCCTATGAATTAAAAATATCTTTAAGGATTCAATTATGCCATAATGTATATTATGAACTGTCTAGTTTAGCCTGTTAAAGTCTCCCTGTGATTTGACGTAATTATAAGTCCGTTTAGCGACGGAAGTGTGAGGTCAATGACCTCTAAAAAGTTGTGCCTACAAACTAGTTCCATTCTTATTTTAGTTTCATATTGACTAAAAAGATCTATACTTATTATATTTTATATAATCTATTGATTACTTTCAATAGATTATAAAATTATTCTTACTAAAAATCTAATACATTTTATAAAACATTAAAAAATTGTGTTTGTACATGCAGTATCATTATATATGGATATTTTTTAAATGAATACCTGTGATGTCATTCATTCTCCTTATTTATTTTAAATAACACATATCGTTACGTTTTAAAGGTTAAATTAATAAAACATCCAAATATTTGTCGATTATTATTTGACAAAGATGTATTGAGAGAATCGTAAAGATTCCATAGCATAAGTTCATAGGTTTGACGCCGCGGAAAGTTGTCCCAAAGACAAGTAAAATCAGCTACTTTCTTACAACCACTATAATGGCTTCTCACATTCACAATTATTACCAATTAAGTGTGTATGAATACGCATAGACACGTTTTTGTCTGTAATCATGTGTTAACTACGCTTTCCGCGTATGCCATTGTTGCGTTGTGCTAACTCGACAAATTGCTTCACAATCATCGATACGTTTCACAGAGTTTTACATTGTATTGCAGATGGATAATATGTATCATGGATGTGCTATATAAAGCTAAATAAAATAAAATATTGAAATTAATTATGGACTCTTTCGTTAAGGTATACTTATAACCCGAAACTGTTTGAAGCGTGTTGAAATATATGTCCTCATTATTCGATTTTTAACTAAAAGTTTACCTATATTAAAGGCATTTGCGATTTTTACGGAAATCGATAAAACAGAGCATTCCGCTACGATCTATGCAACTTATGTAATATTTTAAGAGACACTTTTAATATAATATAATTTAAATAAATATATTAAATAATTTTCGTAATTCATTTAGTACAATGTGGTATAAATACAAATACAGAATACACGAATATATAACTATGTACCAAATGATGTTGGTTTTATTAGCAAGATGGTAAGATTGTAGTTAAAGTAAGAATTATACTAGAAGCTCCCAAAATAAGAAATAGGCAATTAAATTACATAATATTGAATCAAATATTGGCCTACAAAGGTAGAAAATTTTTGGTTTAATAACGGAATACTGAATCAAGGATTCCAAGGGCAAGTGCGTAATTTCAAGTTTCACCCGTTCAACTGACACGTCAGCAAAAAGCCTAATTTAATTTTGAAGGCCATTAGCAAAGCCACCGTGGGGGAATTCGCATATCTCTGCTTTCTTGTACGTTTTCACATAAACGGTCATTTTCAGTCTCATTGAAGTTTATGACTCACAAAAACCAGGATTGTGCGCTTGGAAAGATGTTTTTATACCACACGCTCTTGCATGGATATTTCTTGATTAATTTAAAATATTTAAAGATATAGATGCTGCAAACGCCGTAAAAGAACTCAAAAAGCGTTATATTATCAAAATAGACAATTGTAAAACGGGCTGGTTTTCGTTAGTCAACGTCATTACTTGGCCTGTTTTGCGTTAATATAATAGACAACTGATATGTCAATACTAAAAGTAGGTACTAAAGATCTTAATCAAAACTGTAGCTTGAGGGTTGGAAATTACGCCCTGGTTCCTATACTCCTAATATTAATTTACATAAGATCTAAAAAAAAAGCATAAAAAAAATTAAACCCAGCTGTTTCTTTACTCTTCTTCTCGGATCTGGGTGTGTTTTTAAGGTATGGTAAGAGAACACCACCGCCCATGAAAAACCGCGCCACAGTCTGCGCATTGGTTGTATTGACGGCTTTTTACGCCGCTTAAGCTACACTTTAAAGGGTCTCCCATTTCCTCACTTACTCTGCGAAACACAGTACATCCGTCTTTTGAAATATTTTATTTGATATCTCTTTAAATCGGCATATCCATGCGTATCTACTTCAATGGTAATATAGTTTAACTAGTATTTATAAAACGTACTGTTAGCATTGAATTCTAGAAAAACACACATGTTACAAGTTACACTCACCTAGGCATTTTTTAAAATATTCACAAGGCGGTAAAAAATCTTAATGCACAATATTAGTGACCGGAAGTAGGTATTGTTAATATCTAAAGCCTTTATTTCACACAGGACCACAGTGCCACTTATGAACGCCTTAAAAACTTAGGTAAGTTGCGTAGTTCATCAAAAAGAACATAAAAAAAACACTTTTTTATGTGTTACGTTTATATTAATATTAAAAACTGGATATATTAAAGCCCAAATGCCAAATACAAATTCATAGATGTTTTAATGAAAGATTTCAACGCATCCAGATCGAGTTTCATGTGTTACTTTTAATCACTTGACATATTCTTTTTCAATTATAATTGATAATTTGACAGATAATTATCTGCAGTTATTTACGTAAATATCATCGCACTCACTGGTACTGGCAAAATTCTTGGCAAAAACCTTGATCGCAAAGACATAAAATAGGAAGGGTATTAAAATAGTTTCTAATACAAATCCGATGCTAGATGCCAACTGCAACCCGTAGAAGAGTCACGCTGGACGCACTAAATGGGCCGGCTCAACTGAAGTGATACTACGGGTTCACAAAATGCTTAACATTAAACGGTAATTGTACTGTGTTTCTCTGAGTGAGTGAGGATTTCGTAGGCCCTTAAAAATTCCGCTTAAGTGGCGTAAAAAGCAGGCAACAGCCGGCAACTAATGCGCGGACTGTGCCGCGGTAGTCAATATGCGGCGGTGTTCTCTTACGAAAAAGGAGACCCACTTGCTCCGTTTTCCGCTATAGGTACTATAAAATGAATACTTTAATACCTACTATTTTTTTTAAATATATTTATAGTATATTTTTTCGATAAGAGTTAAATAAGCATAGAATGAGGAAGTTCGCCAGATGTTTTAATAGTTTCTGTAATCCAAGGAGGTGTATTGTGTCAGAAGTCAAATATAAAACATTCTGAACATCAGGTTTCATTATGGTTGAAGCAGTGTAGGCGAGCTGCGCCCATAACCATCTGAAAGAGGCGCTCAAACGTTGTGTTGCGGAAAGTAGCCCATTTCACCAATACCAATACAAAAACCACTTGAAGCAGAAAAACTGAAAAACAGTCAAATAAATTATCTGTATTATTTACAACAACATTATATTTATTTGTTAAAATAGTTTAAAAAGAAAACCAAAGTCTAAATAGCAGTATTACCTTAATATTCTTCTATTTAATGTCAGCGCTAATCATCAAATACAAAGCGAAGTCGATTAAGTAATCTATGCCACTATTCAGCCATAGATCCGGTGAGCAAATACTTTATGATATGAAATTAGTCAGAATTCCGAAACAATAAAATTGCATTGATCGTTATATTGACGATAACAGTTTCGGTTTTGCTTTGTTCACGAATAAACTATAGAGGCGAGTCCACGCGGGAATGTGGCGTGGCGACAGATCGCACCAATTTGAATATTAATAGAATCGACGACGCGTAAAAACTGTCCAGTAACACTCGTTACTAGAAGAGACATCTCACTATTTCATAAAAAAATATGTAACTGTTTAAAATATGAAAAATTCTAAATCCAAAGCTGTGACATGTGAGATTATAAATAAATTGTCTAATTCAGTTAAATTAACGCAAAAATTCAAGCAGTTTTAGAAAATCTCCTAAATTTTAGTTACATATAAGAATACTTTACGAATGGAGGTAAAACGTCCCAAGTGCATATAATATTATGAGCTGAGATTATACTTTTATCAGCGTTGAGTAGGATTCTAATCCAGTAGCACAGCAACGGCGGCAGCCGTCGAAGCGGATCGGCCATATGACCGCGCCCTCAGCGCATTGACGGCCGATGCATAAATCAAACGCTAATAAATAAATATCGCTCGAGTCGCTTCCTGCCGCTAATGTTGCGTTTAAACCCATGCCCTGCGCCCACTGTGGAGCGTGACCGACAATTGTTTATTACATGAGGTCTCAGACACCATACTATGACTGTTATTCATTAGAATTTTGAATGAAATTTTCGATTAAAATTTAACCTAGGTACTTAAACCTACCTACGTAATATGGTAAGATAGACTTTACTTGGCTTTGGACGAAAATTCTTAATCGTAAACAAAAATTCATTTCACAACTTTTTCAATATGATACGACGAACCATAGCAACGGTATATAATCTATATCATTACTGGAAGCCCGGGGTAGACACGAAAGGAAAACCATCGTCAAAAGACATGAAAAAAGAGACTATATTAATTTAAATAGGAGTAATATACAGGTCTTTTGAGCATAATCTAAAATAATTGTAAGTATTTAAACATTTCACATGAGATTAATTAAATAACTCATTCATAATATAAGCCTGTCAAACCAATAGTTAATAAAAAGTTGTCTATTGTTATTCTTTTGTCCCCCGAGATATTTAATTCTGATATGAAAACACCGTGACATACGCAAGACTCATATATTATCCGGGACTATCTCCTAGCCAATATCACCGCAAAATATTAGCCGTTGCGAATCTAACTTTAGTGCTAGTGTGTCCACTTAACTATCTGTAGTATTGTATTGCATTAATTTCGACTCTATTAGAAGACAGTAAAGGTGGAAATTCATTTGAACAAATCTCGCACGTCCATAAATGTTCTCAAGTAAAATTATGTCATAAGATTAGAGTGCTTCAGTACAAAATATACAAATAGTACTCCCATCTCCAGTATCTGTAGGAGAATTTTTACTTTGATGATTTTCAACTCTAATTCGTTGATTCACGGTTTGTTATTAAAAAGCAGTGTGCGATAGCTTGACCGATCCCAGGGGATTTCAATAAGGCTTTTAGTCACGGTTTTATTTGAATTCACCGAAATGCATTGCGACAAATATTTGGACATTTATTGCTATCGGGCCTGGTGTCGAATATTAAATGTTGTTATTATTCGCCCGGTCATATACTATGTTTCGGCACGGTGGATTTCTGGATTTGCGACAACGAGTCAGGCGAGCCGCATAGATTGAAATCGCTGAGTTATTTTAATATATTTGTTTACTTACAAGAGCTTTAAGTGACATTGGCAATAACTTTCCAATTTTCTTTTAAATAACGATGCATTTGTTGCCACATACCAATTTGTTTTGTCCTCGTACCCACCGAACTCAATAAACATGGTGACAATTACGCTGGAACTTATTCGGATGCCTCAATAATGTCGCCGAATTGAGCAAGGTGAGGCGCGGTGCGGTGGGTGAGTAATAGCTAAATTTGTTTACCCCGATTCGGCGAAGAGTTCGGTGGCGGAGTGACAATTTTATAGTCGGCGGCGTGGCGTTCGCGGCAGCTGTCACGGAGTGAAAATGAAGCAAAACAGTGACAATTGGTGCATATCCTCGACGAATTATCCCTTTCGGCGCCTTTGTCCAATTGAAGCTTTATTTGAACCTTTTTGCCGCTTTCCCATTCTCATTTGGTTATTTATGTCCTCTTTTTTGTATCGGACAATGAGCGCGCCGCTCATTATAACGTCTCTGGTTTAGCACGCGACTCGCCACTAAATCTCCGTTGGAATTCTAGCGAATTACCGGCGAACATGGGCCGTTTTTCGGGTGATTGATTGGAGCGAAAATCACTCCGACTTTTGCGTTGAGCTGTCGCGTTATCGATCGTTCGTGGGGCGGAGGCGAGGGATCGACTCGCGGAAGATAAATCGCGCCACGTATTAACATATGGTTAAAAACATATCAGGAGAGTCATTAATTTAGTGTATCGTGGCAGGTTATCTGGCGCACTTGCGTTTCTCAGTAGCTGTCGGAAATAGATTGCCCACCCGTCAACAACGAATGCGCTATGACGCCAGTACTGAGCGCACTTTCAGAAAAATAAACGTTTAGATCAATTTCAATCAGAATAAGTGTTGCCCAAATGCAAGACTTAGCTAGTGTTGGACTTTGGTCTTGCGCCAACACACCTGGTATTGGTCTTTGTCTTGGTATTGCGTTCCCAATCTTGGTCTTGGTCTTGCAGCAAGAGTCTTGCAAGTCTCGAAATTACCTATTAAACTATTGATATGTATTAAAGTTTACTTCAGATCTTAAAAAAACCTATCAGAATAGGAACATTTTCAAGTTGAATTAGCATAGCCATAGTAAAGACCAATCAGATTTATAAAATATGTCTAAAGATATAATGAGAAATTCCAAAAATCAATGCAAAAAAAATAACTGAACAAGACTAAGCCTGCAAGAGACTTGCAGGCTTAGTCTTGTTCTTGCACAAGTCTTACACGGTCAGTCTTCGTCCTGCTAAAATTTGGCTGTCTTGGTCTTGGTCTTGCATTTGGGCATCACTAATCAGAATCGACACATTTCGACATATCAGTGGTTTGAGATATTAAAATATATTACGTAAATTAAATATGAAAGATCCTAAAAAACCTACCAGCTAGCAAGCATTCCCCCTAAAACACGGGGTCATGATGCATAATGCATGGAAACCTATTGTCCCCGCAGGATGTCTGTCCAAATTACTGGTCGATTACTGAGTAATCGATTTTGTATTCGATAGATGGATCTTTCGCGAAAAGCAAAAAGTCGGATGCAATCATTGATAGAATGTCGCTTTAAATTGCACGTTTAGCATCTCTTCGCGGAATTGACGAATAGTCGAAGAACATTGACCGGAAATGTTAAGTGCGCTTTTATTACTGTAGAATATAAATTAACCTTACTTTTATTAGCTATTCTATTTATACTATATCACAGAATACTCAGCGTGAAACGGTACTTGTACTGTGTTTCGCAGAGTGCGCGAGGATATCGGAGGCCCTTAAAAATGCCGCTTAGTTGGCGTATAAAGTGGGCAACACAACCAATGCGCGGACTGTGGCGCGGTTTTCCATGGGCGGCGGTGTTGTTTTACCATATAGGAGACCCACCTGCTCCGTTGTCCGCCTTAAAATATAAATTATACAAAATTAAGCTATTCTAATGTCTGTAAAAAACATAATCAATGGCCTTATTTATCTCATAGACAAGAGCCCCAATGCTATGTCTAGAAAAATGTTAAAAGTTCAGCTTTTTGTTGCCTCGACCGCCTAACATTTGTGATTTACGTAAAGATATCCAAAGGTATGTATTTGATGAAGTACGCTTGCGTCACGACCCTAAGAACGTGAGTTGTAATACAAACTGAATATTGTGTTACCCGATGTGTTTACAGAATAATTTATCACATATTTTTATATTAAATAAAAAAAATTAAAAACACCTTCGCTCGATGAAAAATACATTTCAAATACGCCTCCACTTAAAAAAAGGCTTCAAAATCGATCGTATAACAGCTATGATGCATTCAGATTAAACACTAAAGTATAGATTAAGCATGGATTGTGAAAAAGTATTAAGTATTATTGATTTGTGACAAGGATTACCTTTTTCAAATATAGCTAAGCTTATTTGGTTCGTGCACTTCTAAAGCTGTTATAGTCGGATAATGTATAACGTACCTAACATTACAACCATTCAAAGTATCAGGTAAAGTACACTTAATTATTATATTAGACGAAATTTTTATGTTGTGCGTGGCTTTCATTGTAATGCGTGTTTGAATGTTGGAGCATATTTCTTCATGTAATTGTCTAGCATGTAAATAACAAATGTTAATCTTACTTTGATATAATTGCAGTTTTCTTGAAATATTCTTAACCATCATACAAAATAAGCAAGCAAACGAAAAATAGTCTATTTTATAGTATAGCAGACAACGGAGCAGGTAGTTGTCCTATATGATAGGAGAAGACCGCCGCCCGTGAGTATCCGCGCTTCAATCCGCACATTGGGTGTGCTGCCGGCCTTTGACGACGCTTAAGCGGTATAATTTCAAGGCCCTCCGATATCCTCACTCACTCAGCGAAACACAGTACAAATACCGTTTCACACTGAGTATTCTGTGGTTCCGTCGTACCAC
>DWCF01001641.1:0-28794 GCA_018230265.1 Delias oraia | reverse complement strand
CAAAGACAAAGAAAAAGAAACACGTTTCAATCAACTACATAAGGGTGATCACTTAATTTTATACGAATATAATGTTCAAAAATATCTTATAATATGTTCAGGCAAATCTTATTTTTACAAAATTTAATACTCTATATCTTGTTCGTAACTCAGTATGAAACATAATCTTATTAATATTATTAATAAGCGAAATATTAAGTAGTAGATA
The DNA here is from genome assembly GCA_018230265.1 of Delias oraia. Taxonomy (NCBI): domain Eukaryota; kingdom Metazoa; phylum Arthropoda; class Insecta; order Lepidoptera; family Pieridae; genus Delias; species Delias oraia. The sequence goes on along the minus strand of DWCF01001641.1, from coordinate 28,586 downwards.
CGTATTAAAATATTAACTTTTTCAGGATATTCCCGTTGAACAGTTAGAAAAGCTCAAAGTTGGTAAGTTTAATGTTTTTATAATACAAAATTAATAGAACTGACTTTTAAGGGTAGCATTATCGTAAATTTCCCAAGAGTAAAAATTCAGGGTCAAATTTTTAGATCCTGCTTTTATAGTTTTTTTATAATAATAGCTAAAAACAGACAGGTGACATTATTTTCAAGTTATTGTACTTAATGTACTTTTTCATCCCATAAAATGTCTAATGAACATGATATTCTACTTATCTGGTACCCAGACAAGCCATGTTAAGGCGATAAAGCTTTATCTTTCAACAATACACCGATAAGCATAGCTACATATATATTTATCGATCCTTTATAAAATATAAGTTTCGACGCTATACAATTTATTAGTTACATAATTATCCTTCAATTTATTATAAAAGATCGATGCTTTCAATGCTTCTTTAATAGATCCTTGGGATACTCAAAATAGGATCTAATACTGAATATCACTAATAGAACAATTTATAGACGCAGTGTGATATAATTTATAAATAGATAATTTATTCAATAATTATTATCAAACGCTTGATCAATAAAAATATATTATATTTACTTGATTTTAGTATTTTCGTGTCTAAATTCTCAATGAGTAGTTTTTAATATCTATAATATAATTTACTGTGTTCTACTTTCATCAACAAGTGGAATTGTCCTTCATATTGAGTCTCATGATTGGAAAAATTCTGAGGATCAAAAGAAATGGCACGTTTCATAAAGAAAGATTGTATAGATCTTCCATGTCGGCGCCCATTCACTATAAATAGGCAATGTCGCCTATTTGTTGAATCTTTTCATCATATAAAGTCATGAAAATTACTTATTTCGTTTCATTGAATAAAGGTTTTATAGAAGTACAACTCCCGGCTTGATATTGAAACCTACTAACTTATGACTAACTTATTTTTTACAGAAGACATGCCCAAAGACGACGATAAATTTAAAAGCGAGCATATTGAATATCATAGACTTGGTAATATGTTTTTATATGCCTGTTTCTCTTTAAATAGTGGAGAAAATTTATTTCCATTAAAGTAAGCCTTTACCAAAATGTTTTACAGCCTTGTTAAAATTTTACTTCTCGAAAACTTTAAGTAGCTTTGTGAGTTGCAAGTGATTTTATACGAAATGGACATTTTTAGATACAATGCAATCAAATGGCGAGTTATTATCACGACTGGAACAGCACGCGACAGCTGATTCAGAGAACGATGACAAGCCCCTTGTTCATGTGGAGACCAAAGTCGATGTGCCAGCGAAGAACGTGCATAAGACCTTGGTACAAGATGGAGAGCAAATAAGCCTACTTGACGGAACAACGATTGCACCCAATGATGAACAAACTACTAAGGCAAGCTCTTTTTGTGTATTTTAATATATTGTTATAATATTTGGTGTGTAAATTCAGTAATAGTTGGAAAATCTATACAAGAATACTCAGAATAAAAATATAAATCCATGTCAGTTTAATATCGTGAAATATAATCGTATTTGTCAGCATGAAATGAATTTTATTAAATCCATTTAAGCATAAACTCAACCTAACTACTATAATGCGAAGTTTGTTTTGTTTCGCAGAGTAAACATTTTTATATAAAATGTTCTCGGTTGAACAAAACTAAGGAATAAGTCGGCGCTATTTCTTTTCAAGTCAAATATCTACTGTATCCTTAACTGCGGTAACAATTCCTTATTATTTGCCTGTATTAAAGTATTCGCTAAATACATACTATTAAAATTTTACGTACATCAAAGACCCGCTTTCCGATCAAATTTTTACCTGAGATGTAGTAATTTTAGCATCAGTTTCTCAAAATTATGTTATTAAATATAAAATTATATTCAACATACTGTGAATTAATCTAGTCTCAGAATTACGTAAGTGAAATCGATCTTAGTGACGCACGAAAGTAGAAGCAACACGTGATGATCCGATTTACGTATATAAATATTTGATTGAATAGAAATTTTACTTATATGAATTAGTATGAAATATTTACAGTATATTTCCGAATAAAAATATGATAAAATTCAATATTTTCCTTTTACATTCTTTTTCTCTCAAGAGCCTTGTAAACAATCAAATAAGTTTGTCAAATCGCGATTTTATCAAACAACATCTTTGACGATCAAGCCAAAGATCAAAGAAATTCGTCAAATTTACTGTTGTATATTCAGTTTTCTTCTTATTTAAGTGACGACCCGTGTCGAGCTCTTAACAATCCAAAATATATATACACCTTAACAATATCACGTTCAAACTTGTTAGTCATACGACGACTTCAATCGAGATTTTCATTAAATGCAACAAACACTTTAAATTCGACAAACAATTTAATCGTTAAGTTATGTTTTATAAATTATGACGGAAGGAAATAATAAATTTGTTGTACAGTGAATAGTTATGCATGGAGGTCCGAAGGGGAGGCCTATGTCAAGCAGTGGACGCCCTGCGGCTAAAATTATAATGCTGATGATGATAGTGATTAGAGTCCTAAATTAACGTAACATATAAAAGTAAATTTTATTTAGCCTGTTATTTCGTCTGTCAACGCTACCGTACCTGTCTGTCTCGTATCAGAGATAGATTCCCGGGAAACAAAAAATAAATTTCAACAATAATTATCGACAGTAGTATTTGGTAGTGAGAAATGATGCAGATAAATAAAGATTTAATAATTATTTACCTTTTTTATTTAGGTGTTCCATGGTGCCGCCCGACTAATTCAACCTGGATCGGCCACATCAAACCCGTCGAATGGGCACACAGCCGTTCGACGGGCATTTAATGCAGATATAAACAAGGACACCAAAAATAATGTTTGTAAATTATTAATCTGTTTAAGCTTACCTTCATTTAAAATTTAGGATTATTTCTCCCCAAAGTAAGTAGTAACTCGTTCTCGAGAATTCAGAAGATTCTTAAACCAAAAAGATTTGTATATCAAACACCTGGTCTGTATTTTATTATAAATATTACATAATTTATTATATTATTTCATTGATCTAATTAATTTACTTGAAAATTTAACTATACGGATAACATAAGATTTTTAAATAAATATTGTACATATTTATTTACAGAAATTTAAAATACACTAAGTTCATCTTTATTTATATTAAAGATAATGATTACATTAGAAATTGTTTTCTAAACTGCAGCTGTTACTAAACATAAAATAATTCAATCAGACAATAGAGTGCACATTTATAACCTCGTCACGTCTGTAACTCGTAAAGTTAACGACACCATCTGAAATAAAGTAATCTGCATTATCATTTTATATGGATTAAGGTATAAAAATAAGCTAGGCTTATTAAACTTAATTATTCGCAGCCATGATGCAAGTTTCTATATTTTTTGTTAAATGGAGTACATTTTTTATAGTTGAAATATATTTATTTTTATTAAGAGTGTTTATATTAGAATATAAATTTAAATAGATGGATCGTTACTCATCCTACACCGGTGTGCAGTATTCACCTCTGGATATGGCAGAATACGTCTTCTGGACTGGAGACGAACGTGGCGTTACTCACGCGATTGAGGAGTTTCTTCAAGAAGGATTGGTAAGCTATTAACTTAATTTATGCATTAATATTCGCATGCTTAGAATTCACTCAGCGAGAAATGGAGAGGGCAATGCTCGGAGTCTCGCTGCGAGATAAAATCAGAAATGAGGTTATCCGCAGCTGAACCAAAGTAACCGACATTGCCCGCCGTATTAGTAAGTTGAAGTGGCAATGAGCTGTCCACATCGCTCGACGAATTGACAACCGATGGGGAAGAAAGTTTCTCGAGTGGCGACCGCGTACCGAAAAACGCAGAGTGGGACGTCCCGCCACGCGATGAAAAGATGATGTCACGAAGGTTGCGGACAACCGCTGGACCCAGATCACTCAAGATCGTCACAGGTGGGCATCTTTGGGGGAAGCCTATGTCCAGCAGTGGACTTGAATAGGCTGATGGTGGTGGTGGTAGCTTAGAATATAAAAAAACATAACACTTGCAACATTTAACTTATTTAGAAATGGCGTCTAATAGCACTTCAATGAAGTTTTCATGAATCCCATACCCCTTCCATACGGAAAGAAATTTCTAAGACTCGGTAAACTTTTTTCATGAAAGCTATCTAAATAACTGTAATTAAATTTATAAATTGATAGGTATATTTTTTTTAACACGGCAGACAAATTCTTTGTTAAGGTTATTTAAATCGCCTAGAGGAAATATAATCATAAAAGCCTTCTGAGGTAATAAGAATAATATTTAACTTTGTAGGTTTCCTACGACGTAAAAAATTCCGTTTCTGTTAGATTCTATCAAAGGCTTAAACATCTTAATACAGTATTAGTTCAGTTTTTAATTATCTTTACAGCTATAAAATGGTTTCAATTTTACATTCTAATTCTGCTATTCATCTCACAATTAACTTAGTAGTAATGAATAATATATTTTCATTGTATTCCACAAAGTTTCCAAATTTTGTTTATTAATGAAAATTCTCGAATATGATTTCAATTGTTAAAAGGCAAACTCTTGAGTATTATTAGTTATAAGAAAAGTTACAATGTTACTTATTATTTCTGTATAAAATACATAATCTCTATATACATTTGACACAGATGAACAAAGAAGAGGCCATAGCATTTTTACAAGAGATCAAGTTTAACATTGATTATCTTCGGGCGCACTACGCCCAAACTTTCACCGCAGAGAACGCGCAGCAAGAGAAATTAAGGAACGCGCTAATTGATCAAAACACCAAAGTGAGATTTTTTTCATTTTCATCCCTATATTATTTGTATTTTATTATAAATTGTCTTTAAAATATTATAATTTGTACGTTCAAAAAGTTAATGATAATATTTTAATTATTAAAACATTATAATTTTTTTAATAATGGTGGCAAACATATGGCTCACCTAAGGCAGGTCCCCATTAAATTCGTTTTAATTCCTTAAGGAGCCGCCGGAGTGTAAAATTATGTCAGCGCAACATTTAATTATTATTTCCAGCAAATAGCAAGTACATCTAACACCGCATTAAAATATATAAACTCGTTTTTGTAGCTTTGTGTAGCACCAATTGTTACATGGTATGAGTAATATAAGTATCCGAGAGCCTCGTAGCTTAATGGTTTTAAAAGTGTACATGAAGCGAGAGGTATCAGGTTCGAATCCCGATCTGGACAATTATAATTTATAATTTATTCGGTCTCTGGAAGGGTTTGACACTGTCCGGGCGAGTGTCTTAATACACTCACACCCGTGGGAGAGCCATGCTGAAGCAAATGCTGACGCACTAAATGGGCGAGCTCGTCAGAAGTGATAACACAGATCCACATAATACTCACTGTGAAACGATACTTGTATTATGTTTCGCAGAGTGAGTGAGGATATCGGAGGCCCTCTGCCGCATAAGTAAGTGCCGCGTAAAAAGTCAGAAACAAGACCAATGCTCGGACTGTGTCGTGGTTGTCCATGGGCGTCTCTTACCATATAGGAGGTACCTAACTGCTCCGTTGTCAGCTGTAGAATACAAAAAATTGTACATTACAAATATTCAATAATGTTATAATATAGATAATTTTATAAGTTTTTATATTTACTGCTATGTTGATTGTTGTAAAGAAATCCCAGGAGTATCATAATGTGGCGCAATAATGTCATGCTAGTTATACATGAAAAATAGTAACAAACTGTCCTTTAAGGTCAAATTAACAATAATGGCACAATAAGTCTCTCCACACGCAAGCCTATATACGTACATATTTTATAATATTTTACATTGCGATAGCGGTAGTTTTAAGTTTTCTTTAGGAAAAGAGAGTTCGAAAATATAGTTCTTTGATTATTATGTAAAAATAGAAATTGTTTTTAAATACAATTGCCAGGTCACACAGGCTTGTATTCTTGAGAAAGTAGGCCAAACGTTGTGTAGCTCGTGACCGGAACTAATGCATGACAACACGTGGTTTAGTGCGAGATACATAAAGCAGAGATTGATCATAAAACGGGCAAGGCACAATAAACTCGACGGCAAACTTAATGGCATTCAATATGCCGTGTAGATTTTACAAGTTATTTTGTAGGACTGAATTTCATACAAATTTGAAGTTTCATTACTATTTTTTCATTCTATAGAGAACAACGGAGTAGATGAGTCTCCTATATGGTAAGAGAATACCCACACACATAAACAATCTTGCCACGGTCCGCGCATTGGTGTTGCCGGCTTTTTACGCCGCTTAAGCGGCATTTTTAAGGGCCTTTGATATCCTCACTCACTCTGCGTATTCTATGAGCCCGTGGTATCACTTCGGCCGGCCTAATTAGTGCGTCAGCATATGCTTCAGCATGGCTCTCCCACAGGTTCGACAGTATTAAGACACTCGCCCAGCCACTGTCAAGGCCTTCCAGAGACCGAATAAATTATAAATTAAATTACAATTGTCCGGAGTTGTTTCAAACCTGGCACCCTTCGCTTCATGCTACACTTTTAAAACCATTAAGCTACGAGGCTCAGTATATTATTTATTTCATATAACTTTTAGTGCAACTTTTAACTCGGTTACTTTGTTATTCAAGAAAGTATTGTACAACGTGATTTGTTCTTCTTATGACCATGACTTAAGTCGTTAGTAATTTATTATTGTGAAGTCAAAATAAACTCTATGAAATTGTGTACGCTCTATACAAAACTATCTCAAACACATTTCTTTGTAAAAATAAATGAAAGGACCCTTCTAATTAGCAGATAACAATCTAGCTGTCGGATGACGAGAAATATTTTGTTTGTGACAGCAATCGCACAATAAAGACTGTCTGTATAACCAATTGTTCACAAATATTGTACAATATCTAAAAATAAAAAATAGAACTTCAATTAATTATTACATACATTTTACGTAACGTCTGCCTAATATTGATTTAAGTTTTATATGGATAACAAATCAATACATTTCATGCAAAACACAAGTGTTTTCATGCAGTTTATTGAGTATGACTCTGTATGACACATGATAAATCAGAACGATGCATAAATTATATTAATCTAGAGCTTTACTAGCTCAAAATTACTCTTCAAGTAAACGTCATCAACCTTGTATGTCTTTGTACATTAATTACTTTTCTCGCACAGGCATCTCATTGTCTGTAACTCCCAAGTTAATGAGGATTGAACCGGAGAACTTTAAGTTAATAACATTTAAAATACATTTCACTAAATGGTTGTTATATAACACTTGCCAAACAGATTTGGTGAATGAAATGTAAAATCATTATAAATTTTAAGTTTACTTAAGAATAACAATTACAAGGATTATATGGGCAAGAGAGAAAATTAATGATTTTCGGTCATAATGATTCTGAGTTGTACTAATTGCTTCAAAATAGATTACATGCTACATTTAGATATTGAGTAATTGCGCGGTATCGCCAAATATAATTTACTTCTACAATTAATAACATCAAATTAGTTACAACTAACTATTATCATAGAGATAAATATTTTTCAATTACTAGTAGTATATTAAGAGATGCTAAATTAATTTTTTTATACCTAAATATAATTATATATATTTTAAATATATTTTTACTAAAAGTAACATTGAAACATCACAGAAATTCAAATAACAAATTGAATTCTCTCGCTACTGAACATGAATGATTGATACTGTAGCCTAATGTTGGTGGAGCCCGGTGTATCTGCAATTATGTATTATCATATTTAGAATATTTATATCAAAACTTACTCTTCTATTTTCTTTTATTTCGATATCTTTATATAATACTTGTTCAAGGACTTCGTTTTATCTCTTCCAGGCGACTTATCAAAACGAACCTCAGTCATAAAGATTCAGTGAATAAGTCAGCAAAATATTATCTCGCGTCCCACTGAGGATTAGTGGGAGTGAAAGGAGTTTATAGCTATAGGTTTTTTTTTCAGATGTATCAATACCGGCAGATGCTTCAATCTATCCCATTTGGAGGTAGTCCTGATCTAGTGCGGTCCATCGGGAGCAAGTCCTGGGACATAAGCAACAATCTGGGCGTAGTGCCATCCCTACAGCTCTCGACTGATCTACGCCCGGAGATTGCGAAGCGCGGTTACGATCCAATGTTGCCGACCAACGTTATTAGTGCGTTTAACTTCACTTTATAAAATAACCTAGCAATCTAGATTCCTATCCTTATTCCAAGTAATTCTCAGTCAATTAAAACAGTTTTTTGAAAGGCGAAATATGTAATACAACTTTTTTGTTATTGTTTCTATTTAATATGTACGCATAAATTTAAATTTATACAATTAATTAGTGCCCTATGAAGTATATCCTAAAAAGCGTTAAATTTCAAAGTCAAACATTTCTTATTGTTGCAGCAACTTAAGAGTTCTAAAATTTATTAGTAATTTTCAAAAGAAACATTTACAAAACAATTGATCTTAATACAAACGAGAGAAGTTATGCTTTTTAATATTGATGTTTTCCATACTATTTACTACATACCATTGATACTTTCCATATTAATATTGAAGAATTTCTTAATTAAAACAAATGTAACTAAAAAACATTGCTTCATATATTCAACACTAAATAATTTAATAAAAAAAGTAATTATTTTTATTAAACCGAGCGTTTTGATTATCTTTCAAATATAAATTATTAAAGAATATTTCAAATATGTGTTTAGATATTTTGAAAAAGTATAAAGTACTATTTACTATAAATATTACTCGCTTTTTAGTACAAAATATGTCAAAAAAACATAACTACGTATGGCTGCAAGTAAAAGCATGAAGTATTTAAAAAATCTAAGTAGTTAATAAAAATTATTGTTGTAGGTACATCAGACTACGATCGTGATGGAGCTATAGTTAGTGAGGAGGAGTACGAAGAGATGATGGACAAGCTCCGAGCTGCTGATACTCTTTACACTGAGTATACCTTGGAGGAAATCATCTACCAATTGGCTACGGTTTGTGTACTGGATCCATAACTCTTAAGTAAACTTTTTCGTACCTAATTTATTCGAACCTCCATAACTATAAAGGGACAAAGCTGGCTTTAGTAGCTACAATCCACTACAAATTTAACTATATTATATAAATAAAAAACTTATATTCTCTAAATAATATTTGTTATTTTAATTCAGGTTTATATCAGTTTAAGATACTTAAATAGAGCTTATTATAGTTTCAAATTGCAAAAGTATTTAAAATGTTATTAGTCATGCAGTAGGTATATTTGTATTGTAATAAAAATAATATTATTTTAGATGATGTTCTCTCAATCTCTATCCCATGAACCGGCAAGTGCGCGTGCCTCTATGCAAAGATTCATGACCTTCCTTGAACTAGAGGCTGAAAGAGGCCAGCTGTCCAGAAACATCGAGAAGAAAGTACTCGGTTCGTATGTCCATGCTATTTATTCTCAGGTAATGAGGTTAACAATTTCTTTAAATAAATTTTTATTTAAATGAAGACGTAAAAATGTGTCTGTAGTAATCTGGGACTGTCTGCATTAAGGGTTTTCGCGTTAGTTTTAGTGATTTTTTTATTTATTAATCTATTAAGTTACAGAAAAGCAGTGCATGACTCGCAAACCAAAAAAAACTGTTTTCCTGGGATAGGAATGCTACACCTGTACAACATACATTATCAGAAATAAATCATAATTAGCTCATCATCATCAGCCTATCAAATGCAATGCGTGGCATAGGGCTCCCCCAAAGACATCCACCTATTTCGATCTTGAGCGATCTGGATCCTGCAGTTTCCCGCGACCTTGAAGAGGTCCTTCCATCGCGTGGCTTAATTAGCTATAGGAGTAGAAAGTGACATTTTAATATTCTTCTCGATATATTAAACATCTTGCGATTTGAAGTATTTGAAAGACCATAACTGAGTCTGGATTTCCATTTCAGTAAATTTCAGACATTTTTCAGATGTAATGATCGCAGCGTTGACAGACACTATCGGTGACCACCCAGAACTGCTTCAATCGAGAGATGGGATCACCGTTAATCCCGCTACAAGGTATCCAATTATCGCAAAATAAATAAATTAAATCTAAAAGCGATTATCAATTAATGACAAAAGATACATCCGTTTACATAACTAGATGAGTTTGAAAAAATATTGTTTAAGATATTAGTTATAAACGGGAACATTTGAAAAGTAAAGTTCAGTTACTTTATATTCGGATAAAATAAATGCAATAGTTACTTACGAGTTAAGTATATTTTAAAGTGCTGATTTAAATATTAAGAATATCCAACATCTTAAACGTAAGACTTGAATTTTCTATGAAACACCCGTGGGAGAGTCATGCTGACGCACTATTATTGAGCCGGGTCGTCCGAAGTGACACTACGGACTCACAGAATTCTCAACGTGAAGCGGTACTTGTACTGTGTTTTGCAGAGTAAGTGATGATATTGGAGGCCCTTAAGTTCCGCTTAAGTGGGCTGTGGCGCATTGTTCAAGGGCGGAGGTGTTCTCTTACCCACCTGCTCCGTTGTCTACTAAGAAAGAATAAAAAAAACTTTAAAAAAATTTACTCGGTTTATTTTATTCAGGTTAATGCGACAGTTCGGAGAAAGCACTCCAACCACGGCAATGAATCGCGCCATTCTCTCCGCGTACAAGCATGAACTGCTTAAGAGACCTCCCCACCACTAATTGGACCAAAGTAACAACAGAATATATATATTCTTGTATTCTTTCTTGCCAATGCTCAAATAATATTGAAAATCCACGGACCAAATGCCAATTCAAAAATATCAATCTATGGAATCCCAATGTGACAATGGACAGGAATTGGTGCAGAAAACATGGGTTATTGAATTATTAATATCACACTGCAATTGAAAGTGTCGTATTGTATAGTAGAATTGGGTTTCACATTCACTCATAATGTGTTTAAGACGCCTTCATTTATATTATATATTCAGCATGAAAGATTAAATGAGATTTTTAAGATTCTACAAAGTATAGAAATACTTATAAGGATTTTCATTGTACTGTTGCCAAAATATTACATCTTCCAGAGTACTCAAACTCTAAAATTTATAGCCAAATTTATGTTAATAATATTTACACAATCATTGATTGGAGTTTATTATTATTGTATGTAGATTATAACTCTTGCAAACTTTCTGCTACTTTTGTAAAATATTTCCTAGCTCAAGCTTGCGATATTTACAAGAAAATTAGTAAAGCGAAAAAAAGTAGTTAAATTACTAATTACATTCTTATAATGCCTTTGATACCCCTAAAATCATATTTTTATAATGTACCTGATAGCAAAGTAACCCCCACAGAACAACAAAAATGCAACTTATTCTATATCATATAGAAATATCTTACATAGGCTACCCTATTTCATGATAGTCATCTAAGAATACATTTTCAGAATCAATAAACTTAACGATTTACTCAATGTACGTAGGAATCATCTTAAATTCCTCTATTATTAAATAAATAGTAATTTTTAGCATAAGGGCTGTCTAAATATCGTTTAAAAGATCTTTTCCGATATTAATATATCGTAAATATTGTATTTAGAAAAATATTTTATATAAGATGTAGGTATGGGCATTATCATGTACCCAGATACATTTATAATATTATTACTATTATTGCAAGAAATTACTGCAAGAAAGCATATGTATCTACCTAAAATAACATTCTTATATATCAACACAACGACATTTTAACAATACAAGTGAAATCAATTTTTCACTTATTTTTATTTCCTGCGTGCATAAATTCGTGCATAAATATTTATTCAAGGATTCAATGGCATAATAAAACTAAATATTAAGACTTAAGTTTGAAACTTATCATCGAGATGCTACATAAATGATCTCTGAAATTTAATATTTGTAATATTCTTTTAATTATATTATGGATTTAATAAAAAATAATCGATGTCATTTGCGTTTTATTAACCTCATTTATAATAATATGAATCTATATCCATATATATTCTACTATGCTATTAAAGTTATAGGTTTATTGAATGGATAATATTTACTAATAACAGTAAAAACTATTAAACATAAATTCTAAGCTACGAAAATCATGAATTTTTCATTTGGGAAAAATCAAAAAAAGTCCGTCAGCGCACCTGCCACCAAATGGCCTAAGAGATTTCAGTTACTGGTTAGGTTTAAACATACGTTTGATATAAATTCATTTATTTAAATAAATTACACTAAAAAATACAGATAACAATGAATAAGTACAATGAACTATAAAGTCTAGTATCCTATATAGTTTGTATTTATACGTTGCTGCGCAAAACAACTTATTTAACTTTCTTAATTAAGTAAAAAAGTATCCTTTGACGATAACTATTTTTTTTCAGCAAGTGACATGGTTTCCGTTAAATTATTTATTTAAATGCGTTTTCTGAGTAGCTTGGTGCAATAGTATATTTTTGATGTCCTCTGGATTTTTCCCTTTAGTCTCTGGTAGAAGTAAAGCAAATATAAGGCCAATGAGATTAATCACAGCATATAATAGAAATGTAGCAGCTAGACCAAAAGTATCCACTAGAGGACCATACGTAAAAAGCTGTGAGGCGACAATTAACCACGCATAAGTTATAAGTACTCCTAAAACTTTTGCTCGAACCTGTAACAAACATATCCTGTACTTTACATAACTCTTTCTACTGTGGGAGAGCCATGCTGAAGAATATGCTGACGCACTAATTGGACCAGGTCGTCGGAAGCTATACCACGAGCTCACAGAATACTTAACATGATACGGTACTTGTACTGTGTTTCGCAAAGTGATGGGATATCAGAGGCCCTTAAAAGTGCTGCTTTAGCGGTGTAAAAAATGCCGGCATCCAATGCGCGGACTGTGACTCGGTTGTTCATGGGCGGCGGTGTTCTCTTTCTATATAGATGAACCACCTGCTCCATTGTCCGCTGTACAATAAAAAACCAGATTCAGACACTCGCAGTTAGCAGATATCTAAATAAATATTCTCCACAGCTTCTGCATAACGAATCTAATTCATGTAATTCCGACCAGTAGTCAGACAGATCCCATGATGGCAAGATTAAGCTTTGCGTTTATCTGCGCCTTTGTACGTCATAACTTTTGTAAGCTTATCAATAAAGTGTTTTGCCAAACGTAGTATAGGCACCTCCTGTATTCACTCAGAGAAACATTTAACAATGTTTCAATGTTCTTATTCAGCCTTGTATTTGTGAACCTAAAGTACTATCTAATTGCATATTGTCCAATTATGTTTTATGAATATGATTTATTTTATGGTAGTAAATACCTAAGCAAATTGTACAAAAACTGTCTGCGTTTCTATAATGTATATAAATCAACTAACTTTAAAACTGAACATCTCCGAAACAATGATGGAAGGTAATGGACGAATTCCGCCCGAATACATGGCAACTGTTACCGTCATACAGACAAGCTGCAACCAATGTGTACCTTCAGGGCATATTACATTCTCCAGTATTAAAGTCGTACCAATCAAAGTAAATGCTATACACGTTAGAATGTAAGCACCGGCTTGCAAGTTCTGTAATTATTGATATTGCTTAACATAAAATTACACTAGACAGCACATCGTCAGTTTTCTTCTTAAATATTAAGTATATAAAGAGAAACAAATGACACAATCAAAATGGATAAACAAATTTGAAAATTTGCAGTATTCGATGGTTTTAATTGATAAATTTAAGCTTGCCATCACTTACCCGCCTGCCCCAGCTCTCTGCTATGAACACAAAGCATAACGATGCCATTATCATCACAATAGGGAAACACAGAGTCTGCAGCTCAGGTTTAATGAAATTAAAATGACCATGTTCTGTACCAAGGAGTATTCTTGAAGCATAACATATAATTACCATCGCACCGTTCCATGCGTGGCATGTAAATAATACAAATATTAGAAAAAACCCTCTTCTCCAACCTTTGTCTTTTACTAAAAGTTTATGAGTTAATAAGATCGTGAATCCACTCTTCATAGTATGAGCTCAGTAGATTTATTTCTTAATCTTTTGGTATTTAAGGAAACCAATTCTTCTTCTACAATTACAGAATAATTGATCTTTTTTACGATGTCCAAATGGGAATATAGAGAGAGCCTTGTAGCTAAGTGATTTGTTTACCATGCAGCGAGAGGTATCAGGTTCGAATCCCTGTCCGGACAATTTGTTCGATCTCTGGAATGGCTTGACCGTGGCCGAGCGAGTTTCTTTATACTGTCGCAGCCGTGAGAGAGTAATTGAAGCTGACGCACTAATTGGGCCTGCTCGTCCGAAGTGATACCACGGGCTCACAGAATACTCAACGTGAAATGGTAGTTGTACGTGAAACGGTGATTCTACTGTATTTGGCTGAGTAAGTGAAGATATCAGACGCCGGCAACACAACCAAAGCGCGCACTGTGGCACAGTTGTCTATGAGCGGCACTATTCTCTTACCATATAGAAGATCCGCCTGATCCGTTGTCCACTATACATTTAAAAAAAATCATTAATCATAGTTGGATTGTATCAAATAAGTACCTAAGTAGTAGAAATAAAGTACGTACAAATAACAAAAATGTTAGTTTTAGGTAAATGTGCGTACTGATCTTCCAAGCGCTTCAGAAATTCTACATTCGCTTTTACCCTCTCATCATTTGCTTTCAAGCCTTGAAGGAATGCTACAGTTTCGTGTGCTTTCTGTAAATTAAAGTCACGCCTACACTCATATTCTTTCTCGCGAAATATTTCTAATATTATTTCATTAGTAAATAATTCAGTTAGGCATTCTAAAAATTATATACCTATATGATCAGAAGCGTGCTGGGTATGATTGATTCACATAAATTATCGAAGTATTTGTTTCTATATTTAATGTATAAATTATATACATAGAAACTGAATTATATCGACTTACATCCAACAATCCTTCTTTAATAAGAAATTCAGGAGATTCAGGAATTTGTAATATCAATATCGCCAGTAACACGGGAACTACTAACATAATCCATAGTACTGTGAAATAATCCAAATACGCCCCAATCAAATAAATAATAAAAACCCCTGTATTCTGCATTAGTACTGGCAAGGATCCCACAGCAGCTATAATGTCCTGCTGACTAATTTCTCGCAAGTATACAGAAACTACAACAAACACTCCACTAACTGATAAACCAGATAAAGCACGTGCAACGGACAGGACTATTATATTCGGGAAAAATATCCTTAAGAGTATAGATACCTGAAAATAAAAGTAGTTACTTTTATAGTAGTAAAGCTTTGTACTGTTTCAAAGTATAATTTTTTGTTTGCTACGTAATATGTTAATTATTATAGCAATAGTACCTACATATAACAATAAATATGAAAAAACCTCCCAATTGACCCATAGGAGAGCCATGCTGAAGCATATGCTGACGCAATAATTGGGCCGGCTCGTCCGAAGTGATACCACGAGCTCACAGAATACTCAGCATGAAATGGTACTTGTATTGTGTTTCGAAAAATGAGTGAGAATATCGGAGGCTCTTAAAGATAAAAGTGCCGCTTAAACGGCATAAAAAGCCGGCATCACAACCAATGCGCGGACTGTGCCGCGGTTGTTCATGGGCGGCGGTGTTCTCTTACCATATACGAGACCCACAACTCCGTTGTCCGCTATAGGATAAAAAAATAAAAAATCAGTTCCTAACTTAATAAATATATGTATTGAGACTTACTATTTGCGGAATCGTAGTGAAAAATATAATCCACTTTCTACCATAATCATCTGTAAGATGTGCGTATATTGGAACAAAGAAAGCTGCTACAAAAGGCACTATACTTGCTAGCCAGGATATCGCCGAATTTGATAAAGGATAGCCTACGGGTGACTTTTCTGACGTAAATATTATAGACATTGGAGACATCCATCCTGCTTCAATACCATACAACATAAAAGTCGAGCTTACTGAAAATTGTGTAAGCAAAATTTAACAATTTTGCTACTTAATACGCAGTCAAACTAATTTTTAAGTACTTTTATTAATTCGGACTTCAGTGAACTCTGTCAGCAAACAACAAAATAGATGTCGCATTATTGAGTAACTGTTCTTAAATTGGTTGTAAAAATGCGCGCGCGCGGTATCTCCAAGAGATGTGATAGTTTTTATAGCCCAATCTAATTATAAAACCTACGATTTAAGATCTCAGTATTTTTTATTTTCTATAAAACATAATATGCGCTCTATTTAAAAACTTTAGTCTAAACCTTTATCCATTCCACAATCTCCAAAATTGCTGTATAATATTACATATTAATATCTCTTCTAGATTAACTCTGTATTCCCAAATGATTATTTTTGTTGGATATTTATATATGTACTAACAGTTATTTCATATTTTTATTATTTAATTTGATTGAAAACTTCAGTTTGAACTACTTTTAGCTACTTTTTGTTTTAAATATCATATAAATGTCCATAAAACAATAAAAAACATTTACATACCTATTAGACCAAAGATCCATTGCCATCGTGTTGTTCCTTTTGGTAAGCTACCTGACGCCGTTGGAGTCGGCCTCGATGAAGCATCCATTTTGATTATTTTCTATCTTACAGCTTTAGTTTTGATAACACATTTGTGTAATAACAAAATAATTAAAAAAATCCCTAAAATAAAGTTTCTGGTATGACAGAACTGACTTCCAGCTATGACAGGTTATATAAGGTTTAAATATAGAAGATTTGAATTTTTATCTATGTGAATTTAGATATTTGCTTTATTTCTGACGTTACTTACGTAAAAATCATTGTACTGACACTTGTACTATTGTAGCCGTTTGTCACAAAAGCCAGAAAATGAGAAGAACAAATAATAATCTCTACTTGTTAACAAAACATTTATTTCCATTTAATATAAACTAGACAATGGTGGAAATGCGTTTTGCTTACTGACAACAACTTTTTTATGTTGATATGAAATGTATCCCTTTATTTTTCCATCATATATTAAATTAGCAACAATACATTGTGTCTCATCTGAATCAACATCTGCCTGCCCCACAATCTGTAATGCTGCCTGAAAGCTTGCTATATCAATTTGGTGCGTATTTTCTGCCAAATAAACCTTTCTGAACAAATTTCTATAAGCAGCTATTTTTAGTTTTTCTACAATCAAGTAAATACCTGCTTTTATAAAGAAACTTTCATGTTCCTCCATTACTTGATCTATACCACGTAAATCTCCATTCTTTACTGCAGTTACTAAATCCCAAAACTGTAGTAAATCATACTTGTGCAATAAATGCTTTGCAGGCATATAACCTAACAACATCTTTACTGGTATCAAATAGGTTAAAATAAGCCTCTTGTTTTTTCGGCTTTGATGATGACAATTTTGAAAAGCAAATGCTAAATATTCATCAGCTGATCTGTAATCTGAATCAAACATTGCTTTTCTACCTACAAAGTATCTGTATGTAATTTGTTGAGCTAAAGGAAACTGATCCTTAAATGGAGATGAATCTATTGCTCTTATAAGTGGTTTGCACAAATGTAATTTGTTTATGCGAAAATAGACCTTAAGTAATTGGTTAACTAAGTTGAGCATTCCTTGTCTCTTTGTGTCTTCATCTCCTGTCCTGTTATCTGCAGCACAAACTCGAAAACATGCAAGTAAACTTTCTGCTGCCTTTTCCAAAATCTTACCATTACTTTGTGCTAAAATATTGACAAAATTGATATGATTAGACGATTTCATATATCAATACAAATGAACTTATAAGGCTACAATGCATCATACCATCACATAAGTCCGCCTTCTGAGCAACAAGTCGTAAGTCCAAACAAACTGCATACATTAGTGGAAGACTCCAATTTTCATCTTTCTGAGCTTGTAATAATCTCACAACTGCAGCCACACACTGGCTCTGATTATGGTATGCTTCCATATAATCTTTGACTGCCAAAGCCTGAAATATTTATAGTTTACTTTAGAAGATTAATATTTAGGATAAAAATACCAAAAATTCATATCTTTTTCTATAAATTTATTACACGAAAAAAAATAATTCAAAATATATAAAGAATTACCTGAACACATGATAAATGGTAAATTATAATTTCGTCCAAGGGTGCAACACAGTTTCCCTCAACATATGAAGCTATTGCACTTGGCCTAAGGTTCTTATTGTTTATGTGGTCATCTCTCAATGAAAGTAGTCTGGCTAAGTTATCTCCATTGCCAGTTCTGAACCAACGCTCTACATGCTGAATATATTGGATGCAAGTCCCTGATGCCATAACGTTTAGTAATGTGATACTTTTAGTGTTTTTTATAATTTCTACTCATACGGTAAGCTGATATTTACACAGATTGACTTGCCCTGTATCTATCTATAAAAAATAAGTTAAACCTTTTCATAAAGGATATTTACAAAAGATGCTAATCACTAATGACAAAAATCACTAATGAAACGATTTCTAAACACCATCATATTATGATTTCAGATTTGTGACTGGCATTTTACACACAGAACAAAATTAATTATTACCATAAACAAATTACAATATTACCTTGACTGTGTCTGAATATAAAAATTATTCCATTTTCTTCAAAAATTGAAATAATATGGATTTCCATGAAATTTGTCAGTATCAATAAGTATAATACAGTAAACTCCCACGCGTATCAAATATATTATGAATTAATACATTTTGATGACAAAAATTGTTCCATTGTGGTTTGATTGACATTGAGATTTGAGTGTTCAGTTTTGACACAAATTTAAATCACTTGAATTAGACTTATAGTTGATAAAATGTTAAGTAATAATATTATGTAGGTATATACTTATATATTATTGTATTCAAATTTTATAAAATGCAAATTAGTGTTAAGTTAACAAATAGTATATTAATTGTTTCCAAAACATTAGCAATGACTTTGCGACAGTCTAGTGATTTAGCAAAATTCAAAGAAAGTTTGAAGCAAGCAAAGAATGTTGTGATATTATCGGGCGCCGGTATAAGTGCAGAATCGGGTATTCCGACATTCAGAGGCGCTGGAGGTTTTTGGAGAAAATATCAAGCGTCTTCATTGGCAACTCTAGAAGCCTTTCAAACTAGTCCAAATTTAGTTTGGGAATTTTATCACTACAGGCGGGAAGTTGCCGCAAAAGCTAAACCAAATGATGTGCGTATCATATTTATATCAGATAACTGTGACTAACAAGAATGAGATCTTGGAAATGCACAATTATAGACATATCATAATGTAACAAACATTATATTATCAAATATACAATTAATTGAAGTTACTTTTCAATATACTTCTCTATTTTCTTACAGGGCCACATTGCAATTGCTAACTTTGAATTGAAACACGGGAAGGATAAAAATATTACAGTCATTACACAAAATGTAGATGGTCTACATACTAGAGCTGGCACAAAAAATTTGATAGAGCTACATGGAAATTTATATAAAACCCGATGTACAAAATGTAAAGAAGTGCTATTAAACACAGATAGCCCTATTTGTGAGGTATGTTAACAAAGGTATATTTTTATATTTATGGAAAAAAAATAATTTAACAATTCACTTAGTCACAATGTTTAGAAGATCCTAATGTGTGTTAGTTTCAATATTATATATTTGTTTAGAGAGTAGATAAAATGTCAAGAACATAAATAAAAATAGTATATACATCTTTATAGACAAAAAATTTATCAATATTTTTATAAAACTTTTTTATTTTTCACAGGCATTAGAAGGTTATGGAGCCCCAGATGCAAATGTTGTTGGATCCAATATACCAATAAAATTATTACCACATTGCAAAAAGAGTAACTGTGGTGGGTTACTTAGGCCCCATATTGTGTGGTTTGGTGAAAGCTTGGAATCAGCTGTCTTAGAGAAAGCTGGTAAGAATGTCTGTGTAAAATGGAATAGAAATGTATAGTTATAGTTTTTTTATACTAATTCAGTCTTAACACATCAAGTTTAAAAATATGATATCAATAATATTAGTACCAATATAATGATATTGGTACATTGTTACATTTAACATCACATTTTTGCTTTTATTTACAAATGCATAAAGTTCACCAATAAAATAAAAAGAAATCAAGATGAAAAGTGTTTTTAATAGTAAAACTCATAATAGATTTCTGTGCAATCAAAACATTCCATGCTTTTGTATTTTAAGATATATTTGTGTATTAATCCTAGTTTAAGATATATTTGAACTTTTATATATTTTATAATGTATTCTAATTACAGAGGAAGCAATGGAGAATTGTCATATTTGCCTGGTTGTTGGTACATCATCAGTAGTATATCCAGCAGCAATGTTTGCCCCTCAAGCAGCTTCTAGAGGTGCAATTGTCGCTGAGTTTAATATAGAAACCACACCAGCAACCCCTGATTTTCATTATTATTTTGAAGGACCTTGTGGAACAACACTACCGAAAGTTTTTGAAGATTAGATTTAATGCTCTAGCATCAAGAATACATTTACTGTGGTATATAATTTAGAAATTGTAAATAGGGTTTAGCTAGTAAGTTGGAAAATTGTATATCATTCATTTATTATACAGTTGTTTAATAAATAGTTTATTATAGAAATAAAAATTACTATATGGAATGTAATTATTTTAGCCATCAAAATTTAAACTTTGTTTTCATAAACCTTTCTAAAAGATAATGTGACTGCTCAACTTTATTGAGCAGCCTGTAAACACATCTGTTATATTTCAACCGCAACGTAAACACTTCTCTAAGAGTTACAACCATTTAAGATACGAAGTATATGAGAAAAGAAATAAGCTACATGTGGGCGTATTGGCTGTTTTTAAAAGATTGTAAAAAAGACGCAAAAATTATTGCTTATGCTACCTACATAAAGGTTATATAATTTTTTCTCTGTATTATGAATTATAATTTTTATTCCAAGAGCACCAGGATCGAGAATTAAAATAAATAAAATATCTTTAGATAAAAGTAAACGTTCATGAGCCCACAAAAACCTGTTATTGTATGTCATTAATTATTGAGTGGCCCTCTTAAAACCAAACGAATTTGTTTTTGTCATTAAAATTTTTAAGAAATCTCATGCCCACTGTACGGTACCAATGTTATTTTTGCGATTTTTTTCAATCATACTGGGATACGAATATACAAAAATGCGAATCTCGGATGCTATCATACTTGTCGGTAATTATATTTTAAATAAATATTAGCAATTAATGTTGTAAGAAGTATTATTTTTATAGTAAAAGTGACGATAAGAAACGGTAGCGATATATTGTGTTTGTATTATTGTAGGCAAAACATTGAATTTTACAGTAGCTTACGGCCAACACAGAAGTCAGCCGTTTTTGGCCGAGGTCGGTCGTTTGTTCGTGTCTCGAGTATAAATGGAAGAATGGCTTCTGTTCGCGTAATAAACTAATATTACAGTGCTTTTATGTTTTGTGTGCTATTTACAGTGAGTATAAATGAATGTGTTTTGTTTTTTGTCATTTAAAATTTGGTCATTGTTATTAAAAGTTTTGTATTTGAACTATGATGACCTGATAACAGTTTTAAACATTGTGGAAGTTAACACAATAGATAAGCAAATAGTCTGCCGCTTAATAAAAAAAACTAAATTCATGAAACAGCTATAGGTACTTACTCTAAAAATATATTTTTATCAAAGTAACGAAATATAAAAGAGTTATGTCGTAATTCCTTCAATTAATTTCGAAACATACGTTTTTGCATTAATTAATTAAATGTTACTATCATTACATAAAATGTATATCCATAGGGCATAGTTTAATAATTAAACAATTTAGATGAACTTCTAATTTTAGGTAATAAAGAACACCTACTCAAAAAAGATATTACAAACTTACACGAAATAATTCGATGTAGGTATGTAACTTATACACCAATACTCTTATTCTGAAATATTTATTACTAAAGAAAGATCACGTAAAAATTAGACTTTATTGCGTGATGATAACGTTAAAAACACGGCTATCCAATAGACAGAAATAAATGACATAGCTGTTGCCTTTGGCATCCACCTGCCTCGCATTACAGAGGACACATTACACGAATCTTGTAGTCTCCTGTAGTTTTTTTTTTTAGTGTGTATCTGTATAAAATACATCCTCACTTCTGAGAACCAATATTAAAATAGATATTATGCCATTATTGATACGTAATTGTTGTCTATTGTGCAAATAAACAATAAACAGTTTATGGGTAACTCAGACTTGATTACAAATGCAATGTGCATAATATAAGATCATTGGATTTATAATAAATTTACAATATCCTTAATGTGTTATTAATTCAACCTGTATTTTTTATTGAATACTTTTGCAACAATAAGTATAAAAGTTAACGCTTTCTTTAGTGGACAAGCTAAATATTGTTATTTTCTATGGTTGAAAAGGATATTAAACTAACCTAAATAAACACATTTTCATTGTAATTATTTCAGATAAATCCTAATATTAATGTTTAATAGGGACAAATCTGAAAACTAAATATTCTTAGATGAATGTGAACAAAATTTTAAAATGCACCCACTCAGTATTTTACATGTAAATACCATTATGACTTCATTCTTTGACCATTTACCTACACAGACACAATCCTTTAGTACGCTAATATTATGTTTTATACTAAAATATGTACAACAAATTTTTATTATTACCTAATGTGTACAATCCTAAAATTTAGTACTTATAATTAAATAAAAATATTACCTAAGGAATCTTCGGCTAAGATAGTAACCATTGTCAGACGTCAATCAAAACAGTTTAATAAAAATACAGGCAAGGCAATAATAATAAAATAAATAATAATATTAAATAAAGCGGTCTTTTGTAAGGCATAGTTATACTATAGCTAGAAAGAACTATTACTATGACTGAAATGTACACTGACATTGAAATGTAATATTATTAAATGATTATTGCTTAGATCTTTCGATTGAATTTGTTTTAAGGAATTCCGCACCAAGGAATTCAAACACTGGAATTTTAAATGTTTACAAATGTTTCCTTAGTTCATCCAGTTGATATCTAGCTGTTAGAATTAATATTCGTATCCAAATATTTATGAATGGTACCTCATTGATCATCACGATTGTTTAATAGAAATCCGTATTTTGACACGAAACTCAAATACAACCATTGTATATATTATATATGTAGAGAAATAGCCCAGAATTAGCCGCGCATTAAGAGCTCTATTGTGATTCAATTGCAATTGATAAAACTGAACCTCGATAAGCCTGATAACGTCCGTACTATTTGGCATATGGCCAGGTACAAAAATACAAAGCTTAGCTGTCTCGTCTCGCCGGGACATTACGACTGCTACTATTGATATTAGGTCACACATTTAGCTAAATGGCATTTGGGTAAGGTGAAGAGTCTGGAATTTGAATTAATTTAATGAACTGTAAACATCAAACGGGAAACTTCGTCGTTTTTACTCGAATATAAAGAAGATTAAGAGCCATTTTAAATATAATCGTCACTTTTGAATAGTTACGAGAAGAATCTCACATTACCGTGGGAGAGCCGTGGCTCATCATGATGATGAAGCATATGCTGACGCACTAATTGAGCCGGCTCGTCGGCTCATCGAAGTAATACCATGAGCTCACAGAATATTCAGCATGAAACGGTACTTGTACTGTGTTTCGCAGAGTAAGTAGTATCGGAGGTCCTAAAAATTACGCTTAAGTGGCGTAAAAAGACGGCAACTCAACCAATGCGCAGGCTGAGGCCCCGTTGTCAATGGGTGGCGGTGTTCTCTTACCATATACGACACCCACCTGCTCCGCTGTCCGCTATACTAGCAGATCTATAGAATAGACAAACACTCGGACCATAGCCAGTAAATTCAAGTAAGATCTATTAGGATCTTAGTTTAATTCAGAATGTTTCCTTTTCCGTTCGGTTTTCGAAAAAGTTCCATAATTAAACTCGAATACGCTTTGCCGTTACTTTGGCAAAGGCCGTACAGGTATTGGTGTATATGTACACACTTATATAAGGCGAATGTCAAAGCATAAAAACCAAATGGCCTTAACCTTAAATTTCAGCGATCGTTAGTTAAGACTTACTTACTTAGTAATTACAATTATTTATATTAAATTAGCTAACGTTCAAAGCTTCAATTAAACACGACATAGGAAAGTATTATAATGTGTTATTGAAACATCTTCTAATTCATAGAATGTGTAGAAACAAAGAAACTTACTTATTTACTTACTTGATACAACTTTTTTACTTTTATGTATATGTTTTAAGGAAATATTGAAATTAAATTTTTAAATGTTATTTTTTAGATAAAGCGTCATGTTTCGAAGCGAGGAAATGGTCCTTTGCCAGCTCTTCGTGCAGCCAGAGGCTGCGTACGTCTCCATGTATGAGCTAGGAGAAGCTGGCATTGCTCAGTTCAGAGATGTGAGTTTTATATTATTATTATCATTGCATGGATGTACTCAAATATGCTTTGGAAATACATTATCTATAGAAAATCCTATTAGAACAATGCGACACCAAGATATATCCCCATGTAAGCAGTTTATCTTAAAAAACTAGTATCAGTAACGTGACCTTTGATCTGCATATGACTAGTTCTTTGAGTTGCTTTATAGACTCTTTATGCTGTGGTGGGTATTTAGTAAGAGAACACCGCGGCCCATGAACAACCGCGAAACAGTCCGCGCATTGGTTGTGTTGCCGGATTTTTACGCCGCTTAAAATGCACTTTTAAGAGCCTTGGATATCTTCTCTCACTCTGCGAATCACAGTCCCGTTTCATGCTGAGTATTCTGTGAGGCCGTGGACACAGGACGAGCCGGCCCAAATAATGCGTCAGCATGGCTCTCCTACGGGTGCAACTCTTAAACATTTTTTTTAGTTTTCATTGTATATCCTGCACTAGAAAGGTAGTATGTACCTACGTTCGATGAACCACACACGTAACACTAACTTTCCACATTAATCAAAGTGTTTGTATATTGACACTGCAATTGACAGTTGATAACAGAAAATGATAATTATACGTGTATAACCTACAATTTATAATATTGAGTAGATTAATAATTAAATTCAATGAAATATTATTCTTCAACATAAATACAAAAATGCACCAACGCAATGCATGAACGTCATAATCAATCTACCAAATATGCAAATACTATAGTAATATCAATTATATATTTTCTTTGAGGCTTCTTCCTAGAGTAGTGCATGTTTGCTATCATAAAAATCAATTAATTTTCATGAAACCTAATACAATTTGATTTATTAAAATATTTTTTTTCAATTATTAATATCCCATTGAATTGTATTTATTGATATGTCGTATACTAGAATTTGTTCAATTGAAGGAAAAATTTTAGCTTGTATGCTCAATAATAAAAAATGGATATAAATTGCCTAAAAGGCTAAGCCAAATCATTTATGGAATAATTTCCGCATTTTCATATATTCTAATATAAGCAATTCCAGCCTTTCTTCAATAGCATTTCATTAATTTTTGAAGAAACATTCTATATTTGCGAATAACAATGGTTTATGACCTCCCCAGAATGACCAAATTATTGATGAAGCGCATCAGTTGATTGATGCTAATACTCTTGGGCGTAATCCAAATTACTTCAAAGGGTTCATGTTCTAATTATTGTGCCTTTCTTGTATCAATTTTCCTTTACAGTGGCATAAAGTAAACTTTATTTAAATGGATGAACCAAAGATACTTCTTGTTAAATTATCTCTTAATAATAAAATAAAAATTTAGCTATAGGTAAAAAAAAAATTTAAATTTCTTAATACAATCGCTTAGAGACCTTCTGCGTGGACTTTTTGTTAATTTCACTTACAAAATCACAAAGCAGATAATAAACAGGTCACCTTATAATATTACTTAACCTAAATAATTCACTAGTGACAGATAGATCGTTGCGTAGGTTTTGCGTGCCGTTCTAGGAGTGCCGTTCGTGACTCTATCAATTTTGTATCTTCGCTAAAATATGTCAAAAATGTTGAAAAAATACCATCGTCGTGAAATATAAAGTATACATATTACAAAGTCCAAACGTATATTGGAGCAGATTTGCCAAATATTTACCTAAAACACAAATGAGTGTTAATAATGTATATCATGTTGAAAATATCGTCTATGTATCTCATTAATATACCGATTTTTGTAAAGTCTGTATTTTATTTTGAGTTTAAAATAATTCCATAGACACATCCGATTATTTAAGCATAAAAGTACGTAACAAGGTTTTATCATATATCTTTTATTTTTGAATAAAATTTGAATACTAAAGACAGGAACAACTTAAATATTGTGATTATAATTTTTCATCATAACCGAAAATATAGTAAATTAAAGATTAGGTTTTTACTTATACTATTGACTTTGTTTTTTCATTGAATAAATCAGCGCGTACGAGTTCTTGAGTACAGTATTTAGAATTTATGAAGCTAATATTCATGTTTCGTTATTAAACAGGATTGTATAATACATATCTCTTTGTTTGTTATAAATTCATCAAGAAACTACTAATGAAGACTAAACATGCATAAAGAAACCCGTCTAAAAAGATAGCTCTTAAAGATGCTCTTAAGAATGTTAATCATTTCAATTAATTTGACCCTAAAAACATGATCATAGGACCTCGGTAGAGAAACAACGACAGGTGACAGACCAGGTAAACACAATCGAAAAGTTACTATAATCGTAGATATATTTATCAACTTTAATATTTATAAACTGTGTTGCTTCATTCTTACAAGCACTATGGAAACTGTGTGTAGTTCTTAGACAGAAATACGCAGAATAAGAATCTGAAAAACATAGATTACGATAAACGTCCTTGTAAATATTTTATATACCGTGAAAAAATATATCGCAACAAAAATAGTAGATATAAATTAGCGCTAATCTAAGGTTAATTTCTACAATGTTCCCACCAACTACACCCACTCAATAATTGCTCGTGACAAGTATAATAATTGATTTTAATTGAAACGACAATGGATATAACTTCATTTTATTGTGTCTCGTAATTCGTTATACCTCAATTTTCATTAGATCCCTACGAATTTATAACGTATATATATAAGTTAAATTACTATTATAATACATATAATATAATACTGATAATAATTATTTTATTATGGAATTCTTTCATATGTTCTGTTCAATAATTGACAATGATAAAGTCCATAGGTCATGTGATTTCGTGGACCTCAATTTTGATAGCATTATTCTACGGAGACGCAATCTTTTATCCCTTGCCAGCCAGTAAATAGATATGTACGTATGTGACAATCACAAAGTAGGTTAGCCACAGAAGCGTAAATGAAGCAATAAAATCTACAGATGAGCTCGGATGTTGCAAATGACCAATTGGGGGGCTATTTCTGGTAAGGTGCGGTCTCGTATAGCTAGGGTTGGTGTCTTCAACTTAAAAGAATATTAAATATTTTTTTTAAAAATTAAAAAATCTATTCCATTTTACAAAAAATACATATAGACAATAATACTATGATATCCGTCTATGTAATGAATAATTATATATATCAACATTAAAAATAATCCATTAATCTTTTATTATATCATCATCATCATCAGGAGGCATATTTCCACTGATGGACATGGCCTTCCCCAAGACGCCCACCTATTACGAACTTGAGCGATCTGGGTCCAGCGGTTGCCCGCGACTTTCGTGAGATCGTCTTTCCATCGCGTGGCGTGACGTCCCACTCTGCGTTTTCCGGTTTTATTCTATATAAAGAAATTATTAAACAAAATATAAATACGATTTTGTCTATTATTAGCTGATCAGGCAAATGTTGTTCTGCCGTATAAATTATGAAAGATATTGCTGCCGAGGACTTCTTCGTAATTATAATAATATATCTCTGTTCGTTAAGGCAACATTCGTAGGTTATTCAAACGTTTTTTTGTACTTACTGTCGTAATTTCACAACTATGAAGAGGTATTATTTCTAGATAAGGTATATTCTATGTCACTGACAAATAATGTAGCTTTTTACTGGTGAAAGAATTTACAAGTTCGATTCAATAGATTTAGAAGTTACCCATAAAGTCACAAACACACAAAGTTTACCTCTTTATAATATTAGTATAGATAAGACTGTAAGAATTTTTTGAAATAGAATATGTCATCCCTATCATAGAATGAACGTTACACTCAATTGTAACATCTCATATTATTTATGAAGAAATTCCTTTCTCTATGACGATAATAGTTTGTATGATTTATAACTGGCGCCATGGTTTGATGACCATGTGCGAATAATAGCTACATATTCTACCTGTCGATAATGAAAAAAAATCTATTTGACCACTATTAAATCTCTATATTAAAAAATCTTGATATTTTTTTAAAATCACTCATTATTCAATTAGCCCTTATTGCATTTAGCATTCTTTAGAGCTACCATAGCGAAAATAGACATTTTTTGTG
>DWCF01001640.1:0-28798 GCA_018230265.1 Delias oraia | reverse complement strand
AACCGTGACGGTACACTTGTCCCACTACTTTTCTCTTACATGCTCCGTTTGACACATTACATTATTCAAGAATTCAAAACCTTCGTGAAAATTGCTTTAATATTAGCATTTCAAATTATGTTATTCCTTCTTTAGTTCTCATAAATATCTACCATTAAATAATTATATTTGTCATAGAGCGCCTTGGAACATAACAAAGTTTTTTTCTTTATAGTTACTTATACACCTTCCACTATCGGTCACCAATAAAATATCAAATCAAAATTAAATATAAAAAAATCGCTTTGCAAGTCAATCCTCCCTTTTATAAGTAATTAAACATTGGGTTGTCCGAAATTTGAATACTTCAACTGTGAATCGTGACGAATGAAATGATGCTCGCCTACTTTCTTCCTGCGATATTATGTTAATTTTATAAACAAATTAAGTAGTTAGTTTATGACAATTTTCTTTTCAAAAATATGCCACAAGGATATTATTACATTTTGAGCTATATATTCTTTATGGCGTATATCATGTGAATGTTAAATGTTCTCTATGTATTGAATAATCATCAATCTAAGAGAGCTACGACTCTCCGCCAGCTATTTAAGGTTTAAAGCAAAAAACTCTATGTCTATCACGCCCTAGAGCACCAACGAATGCGGATTTCTTCTTATTATGTACTGATTGTGAATCACAATTCCGAGACCAAATGTGGGCTTGTATTTACCCGCCCGCAGGTAAACTCCGCTTGCAGTTAAAAAGGAATCCGGGGGACTTTTATCGCTCGTTAGAGACCTCAAACGCGAGCCTCCGTAAGGTAAAGGGGTAACCGCCGAACCACTTCGTATTGATACTTACTGAAAGCCTGACTAATAGAAGATTTTAATTCTAACTTCTAATGTTACGCTGGAATACAATGTAATAGTTTGAGATTTTAAACAGACTCGCAAATAAATATCCAGAAGGTATTTAAGTAAATTGTAAATGTGTGTGACTTATACACATTTTGTATGACGTTATTATTGTTTTTGTTTCTGTAAAAACCAATTTTAATGGGTTTCTGAGAAGATATTTCATATAGAAATATGACAACATTGCTTCTCTTTACTAAACATAATACATTTTCATAAGGTTGACTTTTTATTCTATAGCGGACAACGGAACAGGTACTATTGTAAGAGAACACCGCCGCCCATGGACACCGCAACCGAGCAACCTCGCCACAGTCTACGCATTGGTAATGTTGGCGGATTTTTACATCATTTAACCGGCATTTTAAGGGCCTCCGATATCCTCATTCTCTCTGCGAAACATAGTACAAGTACCGATTCACGCTGAGTGTTTTGTAAGCCCGTGATATCACTTCTGGCGAACCGGCCCAAATAGTGCGTCAGCATGGCTCTCCCACGGGTGATAATCATCATCATAATTATAGTAAAGTGAATAAAGCCGGAACTCCGAGCAACCGTAAGTCGTTACGATAGTCGAAGTTAGAC
This sequence comes from Delias oraia, assembly GCA_018230265.1. Taxonomy (NCBI): domain Eukaryota; kingdom Metazoa; phylum Arthropoda; class Insecta; order Lepidoptera; family Pieridae; genus Delias; species Delias oraia. The sequence goes on along the minus strand of DWCF01001640.1, from coordinate 27,317 downwards.
GGGCAATGATAGTGGTGATGGATCGCTTACCATACACGCGATATCAATATTACTTGCTCACTGTACATGATCATCGTATATAGTAAACTTATCAAACTTTGATCAAAAACTAACGATCGCAAGTGTTGGTGAAAGTTTTACGTACATTAGTTATTGCTAACAGAGCACAAATTCACTTTAAGATATTAATTTCTTCCGTATCGAAGCGATGAACACAACGGAATTATAAAGAAGGATGTACTGCCTTGACTGGATCTGCTTTCAGTTCTCACTCAGCACCTCAAACAATTGTGATCACAATCTTAAAGACCCAAGGCACACAAACCATACAAATACCGCACCGTATCTCTCGGAATAGCTTATTAATACCTATATATTTTTACACTGTCGTAAAATATTTATAAAAGAATTTGTGAATTTCTATGGTTACTGGATAATACAAATTATTTCTTTTTTTTAAATAAATAGTGAACAACGGAGCATGTGAGTGTCTTATGCTGTAAGAGAACATCGCCGCCCATGGACAACCGCGCCATAGTCCACGCATCGGTTGTTTTGCCGGATTTTTACACCGCTTAAACGGCACTTTTTAGAGCTGCCGATATCTTCACTCACTTTACGAAACACAGTACAAGTACCATTTCACGCTAAGTATTCTGTGAGCCTGTGGTATCACTTCGGACGAGCCGGGCCAATTAGTGCGTCAGCATGTGCTTCAGCATGGCTCCTCCACGCATGGGACAATATTAACACACTCGCCCGTCCACTTTCAAGTCATTCAAGAGACCGAATAAATCATAATTGTCCGTACCGATACCTCTTGCTTCATGGTACACCTTTGAAACCATTATGCTATGAGGCTCTCTTCATCAGTGATGAGTAATTGGTACCTAATATTTTGTCTATTAATAAGGCTGAACAATATAAGCCACAAGAACTGAGCGATACGTGAGAGCATTCGCTGGTTATTTTTAACCTTGCTCGCAACTATCTATGTCACAATTTGTCCTTGCTTAGCAGAAATAAAAAACAACTTAATAGAAAGGTTAGCATATCATGTATAATTTACTTTATCCAAGCAATTGAGATGGTTTTTCATCTAGTTAATTATTTAAAATGGTCTTCGTTTATCTTCTACATAACACATACTGCTTTGCTTGCTATTTTTTCCACGTAAAACCTTTCTCTCGCAAATGCATGCACGTGAATATTTAACTGAGAACACCCATAATCAATTAGTTTTAGCTTAATCACGCGCGAGGGTTACTACAGGAGCTCAGTTGATGAATAATTCTGTTGAAGCTCTTATTAAAGGACGCCGTTCCACTTGCGGTCTATTAAGGGTTCTGTCTACAAAGTCGAAACAGTGATTAGCAATGCACTAGCATTTTGTACATTGTAATATACTTATTTTTGCATACAAAGTTGCTATGAATGTACAAGGTAAAGTTAACTTTATAAAAAGCATATATTTCAGCTTATGTCCAATAAAAAAATTATGGTATAACGGACAACAGAACATGTGGGTCTGCTATATAACCACCGCCCATGGACAACTCATTGGTAGTGTTACTGACTTTTTACGCCACTTAAGCGGCATTTTTAAGGGCCTTCAATATCCTCACTCACTCAGCAAAAAACAGTAGAAGCACCGTTGCAACTACTATTTCACGTTGAGTAATCTGTGAGCCTGCAGTATCACTTTGGACCAGCCGTTCCAATTAATGCGTAAGCGTATGCTTCAATATGGCACTCTCACGTGTGAAAATTGTTACATTTTTCTTTCAATTTCCATACTTATAAAATATTATTAAAGTAGCTTAGTTTTATCAATTGATAATATTAAATTTTATAGATCATAATTAAATATATTGCAATATTTACTGTAGCATTAATTGGACAACCGCGGATTCGATAATAACAAACATATTTCCCGCAAAATTGACACAACGCGGGAATTAAAATTTAATTATCCAATTTATACGTAATTTAGTTCAACCCACGGTTATATTCTGAATAGGGAATATTGTAAAATATAATGTTATGCTCCTCGGTATTAAACCTCCCTAGTATTAAAAATTAATGCCTCCGCCACAAATACGAAACACGTTAAAAACTCGTATCGTACCTTTGTACTTTTCACTAACAGAGCTTAGATGTGAGTTTTACTTGGATTAAAATAAAATTTTAATATTATGCGAATATGTGATAGTGGATGCTCAGCAAGTTTATACTTAAATGTTTGCACTAACCGGGCATATAGGCTCTGATGCCTTAGAATTTAAATGGAAGAAAATATAACTCTTACATCCACCGTCTTATAGCCTTCAGTAGAAAACCTAAATTTTCATAATATACCTAAAAAAATTAGGTATAAAAATTGAAAAGAACTAGAATGTCAAGTGGCGACTAACATCCAAAAAGATTATATAACAAGAGGTACATATGATATTTGAACGTAAAATCTCTATGCAATTGAGAGCTTTTATGGTCCAACTTTGTGATCACTGGACCCGAAGCAACCGCAACCATTTAGTACTCTTGCATGAAGTATTTCTAATAAATTAGAGGTCTCTTTCGTGTATCGTCCGTTTACATTTATGCCGTGAAAAATACTCCTGTAAAAGACACCGAATTACTCGTTAAAGTTAAACCACTTCATTAATATTGTTACGGTAGTGATATAATAATGACATAAGATATATTTATAAATTACCTGTCAAAGGTGACATTAGCGGGCATATTCTATCTCTCACTGGTTATGTAACACGGAAACCATCTAGTGTAATCATAAACTATTATTATTTATATTTTATTAATAAAAAGAGAGAAATACTACAGATATATCTTTTAACTTCTCTATATACCTTTTTCAGTAATTTTAAATGTTATGAAAGCATTGATTCTTTAAAAATCATTTTTTTTATACTAGTAATATGTTTTTAATAAAAGTATTGCATTGCATGCAAAATATAACATCATATTTTACTGTATTATAGTCTTCTAGTGAGATGTTTTGTGTTAAAAAATTGTTACTTAACGTGATATAGCGTCTTAATAATATTCATTCAAATTATATATGCGACCTTTAATAATAATACTCACTCCTTTGGCGTAACGACCTAAAATTGGGCCGTGGCCTTCATAAAGTCTCTTTTTTCTTCAGTCTATAAATATTTAATTTATAATTGTGTGCAATAATAGTAAATAAAACAAGAAGAAGATACCTGCTGGCAACTTGTTCTAAAACAATCCGTCTTATAACATTTTTATTATTCAAATTTTGCTCCGTCTGCAAGTTTAAATTGTATTACGATTTCATAAGACAAAGGCAGAACTTCCTCGCCATGAATTTTGGCCCTAATTCTGACCAACTTCATTTAATTACTATTTTAATCCAGCGTAAATTTATGTTTATTATGAAAACAGTATTAATAAGGTTTTATTAAATTTCAAAGATTGTTTGAGGTACATAATAATTATGAACTTTACATTGTCAAGTAGCACTCCCTTTAAACGCTACTCTTAATTGTATTGCTTCGAAAATACACAATTAATCCACAAATTCCAAACGATTGTTTCTTTATTGTTAAAACGATTACTAGCGAAATACAAAAGTTTTCCTTAAATTGAAAACTTACGTTAATGATAGGAGAACAGATACAACAATTTTTTTTATTCAAAAAATTATTAATTAATGATGAAACATTATTTTTGTTAAAAAAATCACACAATTACACAGCTGGGCGCATTTTCGAACACCTTTTAAACTTTAAGTGTCCATTATAAGTGAAAATGCTTTATGTAACTATTACAATAAACCTAGTATTAGTACTGCAGCCTAACTAGTCTAATTCTTATTGTCAAGTTGTGGTGACATATATGAACTGCATTTGTATAATGTACAATATAACAAAGGTTTCGTGAGAACCGTAGTAGAAGTTAGACTTTAGTTAACCACAAAGTGATTCGGTGAACGTTGGTCATTGTCAATTCGGGACTTACAGGTTGCAAGTTGGTAACTTTTACAATGGCTTCGCTCCCATACGTGTACATGTAGCTTGCTAATAACATTTACAATTTTCGGATGGAATTTCCTTCTAATGACGTTGCCTAGAATATTACTATATTGATGTAATACCTATGAAGTTTCATGTGGTAACAAGGTCTTACTGTCGCACTTACGAACTATAAGTTTCATTGAGACTTTGACGACTGTTCTTATGAAATAAACATGCGCAATGCGTGTAATAACACGTACAAAATAAAGGAAACACTTAAAATTATTTATGTAAACGTTTATGTAAAATAACTTAGCCTAAGAAGAACTAAGAGTTTTATAAAGAAATATCTAGAAAATTGAATTCTTGGTGGTTATTAATGGTGTTTCTTAACAAGCTCAAATCCATCATGGTAGTATATGGATTTACCAAAAAATTTTATAATATTTTTTGGTAACTCCATAATAACTCTTAATAAAATGTAGAAAACAGGCTTAACTACTATCCTACAATTTATAATAATTTCTATATAATAAATCATCATATATTTACTGAACAAATGAGTTAGCTACTTAAGATGGTTAAGTTTTAAGCAACTTTCTTATCCACTCTCTCCTGGAAGCATACGTTCTGTTGATAAGGCTGTGTTAATAATATATTCTCACGAGAGCTGCTATGTATGTACGTAATATAGATAAGACCACCTTGATACTTCGATGTCAAAAGATTATGTCCTGTTTCGTACTTTTTTCCATTGATTTCTTTTCGTAGCCCGATATATGCGTCCTATTTTATAATTTATATTTAAAATCTTTAATTAGAGGCTTTACATAAGTAAGTCGAGTACACCATTTTTCCGCACTATGAATACGAAGTTATTACACAATATAAGGAAGGATGATATTCAGCTTCAATGTGAAGCCAGGGCAGGTTCCCAATATTTCCTCAGAGTATGAGAGAGCCGTCTAACGTAAACATAACATGCTCGAAGCGCTGTGAAAAAACATTACTAGATATTACAGCATTTTTGCTTGTTTGTATTGATAAAGTAATATTTATCCCAAAAATTGTATGTGCACCCGAGGGAGGAAATCTTTCGAACGTTACGAAAACATTTTTATTTCATCTCACATATCAACCAAATGGAATGGCGATTCGAGCGTAACTTTAGAAATAGATACGAGTTAATTAGGTATAACTGTGATAAAACAGCTTAACTGATAATTTACTCTTAACCGTGCAATATTCAAGTAACCACTTTTTAAATGGACGATATGATTAACTCAATTGCAGATAATTACGGCCAAACCACACGCGCATTTAAGCAAAGATAATTATGTGCTCTGTTGTTCAGCGACGAAAGCCCGTGTTACATGTATCCGACCAATTCTGCATTCACCTGCTGCTCGCAATGCATACTACTATTAGGATAGGCTTGATTAATCAAAGCATTTATCTCCAGCAATCGCTCACAATGTATCTGCCTACTTATCTGTAATGTTGATCTAACGTTTCGTTAAGTCGCGTCATTAATTCGCGTCTTAGACTCTCCGAGCCAAGTCTGACACTGTATTTCACATATGTTATCTTCATATTGCGCAGAAGATACTTCGTAAGTTTTTACATTAGGACAACTTTTGACAAATAAGTAAAAACAATATTAGCATGATGTAACACAGAAACAGACTATTAAAAGTTTTCTTATGTCTGTACCAAGTCTCAAATATTTTTTTGATAAGAACTCTTTGGGATTTGTGATTAATTTACAAATGGTTATTTTTAAGTTGAAGAAAAACTTGTCCCAAAGTAATTAGACAATACTTAGAAATTATTATTTTAAGAGCTTTATACATATTCCTATAAGGCCGGCAACGCAACCGCAGCTCTACAAGGGCTAGGGGTGTCCATGGGCAGGGGACCGCTTGCCCTAGGTGAGCCTCCTGCTCCTTTGTCACCGTTATTATAAAAAAAATTTATAATATGGATTGGTAATTTATAGCAACCTCACCTGAATTTATAGCAACGTTTATTTCAAAACGATAAAATTTATTTTAGTTCCTATGGTAGTCTTCGTAATAAAGAACTCTCTTGTTATAACATAATAGGCAATAACTCATTAATACCACCGTAAAACGTAACAATTTCCCGTGAAAGAGATTTTGTTGAGACATTACTGAGGCACTTAACTGGCACGAGCCATGATTTAAATGGGAAACCATTACGCATTAATGTTTAATGATAATTTGAAGCTTCTCATAATTATCTCCAATTCCTCAGCTCGAATGTCTGGTCATTAGACTTTTATTGCGGTGCGTGTACACAGTTATTGCTTTTTTTCTTATTCCCACTTCGAGGAGCACAAAACCAGTAATATACGAGTTTTACTTAATCTCTTAAGCGTTTCAATTAAATATTTATTACTTTTACATATTTAGAATAATATATGAATCTATTTTTATTTCAACCAACTTATATGACTATAACTGAGAGCCTGGTAGCTAAGTGGTTTAAAAAGTCTTACCTTTAAGCGAGAGATACCGAGTTCGAATTCCGGTCCGGATAATTATAATTTTATTTATAAATTATTCAATCTCCGGATGGGCTTGACAGAAGCCGCTTAAGCGGCGTAAATGTCCGGCAACACAACCAATCTGGGGACTGTGGTGGGGTTGTTCATGGGCGGCGGTGTTCTCTTACCATATAGGAAAGCCACCTAGTCCGATGACCGCTATTACAAAAGAACTACCATTTGCAGCAAGTCATTTTCATTTGTCAATAAAGTCACATAAGTGTCAGATAAGAATGTCGTCCTTCCTTTAAAGAAATAATATGTATGGACAATATATTTTTTCGTTCTCCAGTACTTTTCATTCTTATTTCAAAAATCTTTGTTCATTTGAGAATTAAACAGCAGCGTGTTAGTGATAATTCTGCAATTCATCAGCGACTGGTTTAAATCCGTTGCGCAACCTGCATGCAGCAATTCTTTACGTGTCAACAAAGCCATACAAAGTAAATGGGCTACTTAGTTGCTATATATTTATTGCTAAAGCGAGTTTCGGTATATATACTGGATTATTACTGATTTTTTCATAATTGAAGCATATGCCTGTAAACAGCATAACCCCCACAACCAACATAGAACATGAGTGATCCATCAATCGAGATAAATAGTTTGTTATAATGAAATTATTACAAATAATTACATTTTCTTTCGCATTTTTATATTAAATTAGAAGGTATATAATACTATCATAATTTACATGAAATGATTAGGTAAATATTGAATGCCATAAATAAAAATAATAAAAAAAATATTATTATTAATATAAAAATACTCTTCATATAAACAGTCCTGGAAATATTTTTAATACGTAATCATTTTTCGGACCTCACTCTAATTATCAGTGAAATCTGTGTGAAATTTGGTTTTGTAATTTTAAGCTCAACGCGCGTTTATTGTATCTTTTTCCCAGTACTACCAAGGTGCATTGTGTCGCTGCTACCCTCTTGACAGCTATATAATAATGAAAAAAGTTACATAAAGCTATATATATATATATATATGTAATTCTTATATGTCTTAAACATTTTATATTCTAATCTCCGCGAATGCTCTTTGCAGGCTTACCGCTCGACGTTTATAAATTAATATGCAACAGCAAAACACCTTGTATTTATTCTCGCTCTTTAATAAATGGGTAATTAGCGAGGGCATTAAGGTGTATAATTTGACCTTGCTGCATAATATGAACAGTTATGCTTCACAAACTCTAGTATTATTACGGCTGGTAAAACAATCCAACTTGTAAAATATGTGCAAATAAACATTAAACATATTATGATTATTTAGTGACATTAGAATTTAGAATTTAACTTAGAATTTTATATATTAGATACATATAAAATTCTTGTCACAGTGTTAGTCATTATACTCCTCTGAAATCGCTTGTCCAATTTTTTTTAAATTTTCTATAAATTAATACATCAAACCCTTAATTTTCACCCTTTTACGAACAACACTTATTTTTAATAATATTAATCCTTGATTATGTATGTGACAAAACAACGTTTGCTGTTAACTAGTAATTATATATACCGGTACAAAGAATCAAAGTAGTCTTAATTTTTTTTTAAAAGAGTTGACAATTTAGTAACTTTACAAAATTGCTCTAACGTAAAAATGTCAAAGTTTAACAGAAGCAAATCCCCGTTTTTGTGGTTATTGATAGCGCTAAAATGATATGTGTCTTCTTTGAATGCAGGTAGCGTCGTAAAATATAAATTCAACCTAACCTCAATTCAACTATGTACTATATATCAGTTAAAACATGACAAAATAACAAAGAAACAAATTCAGTTAAACTTTAATAAAATTAGTGTAGTTACGATAGGAAAAATCCGTATATTTTGAAAATAAATAAAAAATTCAACAAATATTGCACACTAATTTGATTATTTATTTCAACAATTGACCTATTTTATTTACGTGGATATAATTCGATTATCTGTCAATAGAAACATAGGACTTTTTCGATGTGCCGTTATTTTTGAGTTTTTAAATATGTACTGCATGGTATGCAAGTCTTACCGGCAGGAAAAGCTCAGCTTTAAAAGTTTGCCTTAAGAATTAGTTGGTTGGTCTTTATGAACAGAACCACAAATTTTATAATATCAGTTATTATAAATTTTTCTTTCAAAACAGTTTAATTTAGTTTCTGTTATTAATTTATAAAACTGGAAGTGTGATTTAAATAAATGAACAAGATTTCGTTTTTCAATAACAAGAAACTTACTTTTCAAATGTAGCGCGTAATTATCTTTTAAACCATTTGAGAATTTAAATTTAAATCTAATAGAACGGTAAAATTAACGAATTTTTTTATAGCGGTTCACGGAGCAGATGGGTCTCCTATGTGATAAGAGACCACCGCCGCCCATGGACAAATGCGCCGCGGTCCGCGCATTGGTTGTGTTGCCGTCTTTTTACGCCACTTAAGCCGCACTTTTAAGGATCTCTGATATCCTCACTCACTCTGCGAAATACAGTACAAGTTCCGTTTCACGCTTAGTATTCTGTGAGGTCGTGGTATCACTTCGGACCAATTAGTGCGTCAGCATATGCTTCAGCATGGCTTTCCCGCGGGTGCGACAGTATTAAGACACTCGTCCGGCCACTATCTAGCTCTTCCAGAGACCGAATAAATTATAAATTAAATTATAATTTTCCGTACCGAGATTGGAACCCGATACCTCTCGCTTCATGGTACACTTTTAAAATCATTAAGCTACGAATCTCCCAGAAATTTAAATTTATATCCATTTTTTGTGTTTACATTTCAGCACAATAGCTAGGAATTGTTTTTCAACTTCGCTTGTCATCATTACTGCAAGTGGTGCCAACAAAAACATGTTTACGTCACAAAATGTAACTTTAGTAGCCGAGGGCGATGCACCGCTGACTATATATCATCGAGTCTCTCACACCCATCTCCTTACACCCACTCTCCCCACAAACATATATTTTCACGTCTCAGAGAAGCTTGCAACAGAGAGAAGGAGTCAATGTTGGACTAAAGTTTACAAAATATGAAAGTAAAGAAGTTTTTGCGAAGTTAACTTTCACTGATAATAAAATACATATACATATTTGACAATATTAAAAGTTTGTCTCAATAGCAGCGATGATCTATTCAAATTGTCGGAGAAATGAGTGTACATATAGCCCTGACATATAATTTCGCACATAAGCGTCTATTCTATTGGAGAGGCGAATACGGTAAGTGGTAGTATTATGCAAAGCCGATGCGGCACGTCTGCCCGCGAATGCAGTATTTGAACCCACATTTTGTTTCCACAGGAGGCTTGTGGCGGCATTTGAATTTATAGTGCAATTGAAAAAGAAATTTGTATTTAATGCGTTTTTAAATTCATTTTGAATTCATGATAACTTTATGACTCAAGCCTGTGTTTAACTACTTTACAGATACAATTATTTTCGGTACAGAAAAGAGAATTACATTTATAATTATCGCATGCCTGTATATCAATTAAAATCTATTGACAATTTTAATTTTATTCCAACTGCCGTCATTCAGAAATTGAAACCAATATCGGTCATGACTTCACAAATTGCCCATCAGTGTGCCGTTGTAGATTTGCATTTGCAAAATATATTAAAGTGCAATCATACAAGAGTTATGTGATAAAACCAAACAGGAATACTATCTTCTATAAATCTATTATCCTGTAAACTGTGACTGTGGCTCTTTCTTTTTTAGAATTCTTTACTACTATTTCAATTACAGTTAAGAAGTTTCATTTACGTTGTTTAAGTTTATAATTTTTCTTTATATTACTGAACGGATCACAACAAGAAAAGCCTCGAAAGCTCTATATAATTAGCTTCGCGATGTTTCCACACACAGCCTTAAATGCAACACAGCTAAAGACGTGGCTAATTTAAATTGTTTGTACTGTTTCTTTGCCAAGGGTTTTGATTTTCTACGGCACAACGTGGCAGTCTGTCGCGTTCACGTGATATCATGGGATTTAGTAGATCGAAGGCTTTGTGCGGCTGAAATAAAATAGCCCGTAGAGAAATCCGCATGTTATAAGGCGAATGTTAGATTTATGTCGTGTATTCAATTTGTGTGAAAGCTATCGACTCACAGGAGACCATGCTCGTTTCTTTGTATTGCTTCGCTATATCGTATAATGCTTGTGGTGATAATTGTATGATGTTAGCAACTACAACAACCGAGTAAAAAGCTTTAAATAATCGCAGCTTATGCATGCATGTCTGAAAACTTAATGCAAAGTAAAGAAAAGTTAAGAAATTTATTTGATCTAAGAAGTGAGAGACAATGCTTCTAGAACTTTGTTTTTGACATTTTCAAATATATTTATTAAAATGAGCCATTTTAATTTTTTTATAAAATACCGTCACTCTATTTCAAACATCGTTTAAGCTTTTGTTTTGAGAGTTAAAATTTTAACAAAGATTTTCATTATAGAAGACTGATAAATAGATTCTTAAGAATATTGTAAATTATGAACATTTATGAATGACACACTTTTTAGATTTTCGACCAGGTTATATGAGACATAAACTTAAATCAAAATATGTATACAGCGTTTATGGATTTGATAATAAAAAATAAATTAGGCTACATTCTTGGTGTCAGAAGTAGTGTGAGCCTTGTGTGGGGTACTGGAATTCACTTAACATTCTTCTTTGTGTCATGCACATAAATATCAAACACATAAAAACAACAATATATCATTTTATCGCGAACAGTGACACTAAAATCATTAGCGTGTAAGACGAGGGGATCTCGATAGGGTTGTCTAAGTGAATAAAATACATTTTAGCAATTATGTTCGGATTATTATCTGACTAATCTTATAAAAATGTTTCTAATTCGTTCAAAGAATAGACCAATAAACATGCCTTTCCTCTATATCTGTTCAATCAAAATGTCTAGATGAGACAAACAAAAATACTATAAATTATAATAGAATAAATTAAATTGTTTGTTAAATTTTACCTTGACTAAAATATATTATCTAGGCATTTTAATTAACCAAAATATAGTCCATGATTACATGATACAAAGCTATTTAGCCATATTTAAATGTTGTATGAGGTTTCTTATAACTTAAGTTTATAAATAATAAATTCCTGCAGCCCTATAAGGAAAGGATATAGAGGACAAAAGAGAAAAGGGCACAAATTATATTACAATGAGTGTCATATTGAACATTAGTGCAGAGTAACAGAGTCGCAGCACTTGCCGCAATGGCGCAGTGTGTTTTCTTCGAGATATCGCTCTTTCGGCTCGCTGAACGGCTTATTAATTTTATATGATACCATAAAGGGAAAATACGGTTCAGCAATTCTTACGCTTGTCTAGATCATTACGAACATAACCTTGTTACATTGAGTGAAAAACAAATTGTCAACTATTCGGCCGTGTAATCTATGCACTTAAAAATGGTATATTTTTTTTTGTTGACTTATTTTTATCAGTAAACTAAAAAACGGCACTTTCATGTGTTCATATCCTTAAAGCGAACTTTATAGGTTAAAGCAGGGATTCCCAAACTCTATTTGACAAAAAATATAGTCGAAAGAAATAGGTACCTACAATAATATTAATTAAATAATACAAAAACAAAATCAAATCTTCAATTTGAAATTTAGTTAGCGGCGACGCGCGTGATGTTAGTTATCTATTCAGTAAAAAGTAATTATTTGTGCTTTCGGATTATGATAGAACATAGACTCTCGGCGCCTCTCTTTGTTTTCTACGACGCACATGTTGAGAATCCCTGGGTTAAAGATAATCTTTGACGGGTGAGACGACAAAAACTACTTAAATAACAATTCCTTGAAATTTTATTTCAAAATGGTTAACTGAGTTATGTTTGGTCTACCTGAACAAAATACAATTCAAAAACTTATATACCAACTTTACACTTGAAATACATTACCTCAAAGGCCCATCCCTTGTTAAATCAACGGAATAATAATTTCACATTGTAAAAGCTCCATTCTCTGATCAAGAGGGGATGATGCCCGCATCTTTTCTACATCATTTGTTCCCTAACACACTCGCGGGGAACGCGTGGACCGTTAACATCCTCGCATCACTGGAGGCTCACCAATTTGCACCAACGCATTTTCTTATCGAAGCCTAATTCCTCGTTTTCGGTGCGTTAAGCTTAATCTTTAATAATTCTGTGGCAGTCTGCTAAGCGCTTTTCGTCCTAAAGTTAATTAACTTAATGAAATTACTTTATCACATTCGCTGGCTCCCGAAATGAGATTGTACTGACGGTGTTATTGAAGATTATTTACGTTGACTTAAGCGTTTACTCAAATTACAGTATAATTTACGCTTACGTACACTTTAGACATGGAAACCGGTTAAAAGTACAGCTTTAAATATTTTAAGTAGAGATAAAGATTCTATAATTCATTGTTATACAGTTTTTTAACTTAATGGTATCTAAATGTTATTCATTATCTACCCCTTTTTATTATATTTAGACGTGTAAACTCAAATACAATACTCGAAATGAGAATTTTCACAATAACGTCAGTCGTATGAGAAAAAGGCAATCGTTAGGCTGAATCATTTCCGTGTCATTTAACGTCACGTTTACAAAATGCCTCGGTCCCGGCGGAATCAGTACGTTTGTCACCGCTAACTCACATCCTTGCCCGGCCACGAGTTATTGGAAAGAAGATTGTGCTGACTCGTCGCCGCTTTATCTCGGGTTAAAAACTAGCTCGTTATGAATCTGACAGTGCCACTTGTTAGCGCTGATTGTGAGCACTTTGCGATCTGTTACCATCATACACGTGACTTCGTCAGCGTTTCTTGTAATGCTACGTTTGACCGCGACTTTATAAAGCTTCCTATACTATCATTCGTTCACTTTAGGTTTTCCTAATTATCCAATTGATTCGAAAGAATTTTAAAAAGTCCATTGTTACTGGAAAGATTTTATTTCAGTTAACCATGTTTTTAGTTAAATATATGACTTTGGTCATGCCCTTGTATCGTTATATGAAATATATAAGTGTCCTTAGTTTTAAAAGTACACTTCCTTTTATTTACACAATAGAATTGCAAATAACACCCACCCGGACCGATAATAAGAAAGCCACGATCCCATGATTGCAGTCGTTTCAGCTTGGGTTTTTTAAGAAATAAATTGTACGAAGTCGCAAAGAAGTAAGAAAGCTAAGGCAATAACTCTAAGGCTTGTTTGGTTTAAGTTTAAATGCTGTGATATAATCTGAGGACAAAGGCAGCGTAGTTCGTCTTACAACGCGGCAGCCACAATGGGTGTACGGCTATTAATTATTTGCTTCTGACTCCTTTCTGACAAAGGAGCTTGCCGGGGTAAGATGAACACGGCTTCATCGCACATCGTCACCATACTTTCACTATAAATCTGTTTATAGTGACATTTGTCTTTTGTAATTATGCTCCAAATATGTCGCTGTTGTGTTAAAGTTTAAATCGATAGCGCTTAAATTATGTTTTTTATTAAGATTTTCTTAACTTACTAACGGTTTTTATTTCAAACTCAATATAATATTATTTGAAGAAAGAAACAAAAATCTGTACTTAAAATTATGTTTTTTTAGGTTTCAAATGTTTACGAATTATATAGCAATATATTTGGCAAATGTTTGTAATATCATAGGTTTCCTCTATAGTGCAATATCCTCTAATGTAAAAAGTCTGTTTCACAAAACTTCTAAACAGCTACATCACAACTAGTCTAATAGACTAGTAATTTAGTTTTAATATTATAGTAAATCGATAATAGAGTCTAAGATTGTAAATAAGAACAGAATACTCAGCGTGAAATCGTAGTTGTACTTGAAACGGTGCTTCTATTGTGTTTCGCTGAATGAGTGAGGATATCGGAGGCCCTTAAAAATGCTGCTTAAATGGCGTAAAAACCCGGCAGCGCAACCAATGCGCTGACTATAGCGCGGTAGTCCATGGGCAGCGGTGTTCTCTTACCATATAGGAGACCCACCTGCTCCGTAGTCCGCTAAAGCATAAAAAAACATGTGAATAAATATGATTCCGTCTAAACCTGTAAATCTATCCATAATGCAACTAATTCAAAGGATTGATTACTAAGAGTAAGTGAACCTTCGAAATAAATAATTATTATTGTTGTTATGTATAAAGAATAAAAACTCTCAAGATTTGTTTCAATAAACCTTTGCTGTTTTAAATTACTAGACAACAAAATCTTTAGTCCAATTCGCTAAAGGTTTGTCGATTGCCTCAATGTTGATCAGAAAATTTAATAACATTTATTTTATAAATATTATATCTTTGCATCCACAACTATAATTTTCATTTTATAATCATATCATTATATTACCATATAGGACTACGAAGTACGTGATACTATTAAAATGAGTAGACAGTTTGATATAGTATATATCACCTATTATGTCTTTAATGTTAATTGAAGCCACTGTAACAGAGCAGCTGACAAAACAGACCGGATCCATTAGATCAAGAAACACAGTGCTTTTATTGACTTTTCATAGCAACATAAAATTCACTACAGCCTTTTACCCCTGTGCTTCATAGAAGACTTGTTTTACAGATACCTTTTAGTATTTAGAGACTTTCCCTGCTATATAACAAGGCATACAGATTATAAATCACGAATTAAGTATGTTAATTTATGTTACAAATGTTATTGCTACTGTTCCAACAAGCCTTGTGGTGCCTTTTTTCTATCGACATATATTTAAACATTAATTTTCAATTGTTTACTGTTGATCGTGTTATCTTTATACCATATAACTTTATTTTAATTTGTTATATGGTATAACGCTTTTATAACGTCATTCTGTAATTAAGGTAGATGCACCTATCACAATTATAAATATAATATTAATTCCATAAATCAAACAATTTCAAATTTGCAAATATGGCAAAGTTTCCGCGCCCCTCTATCTGGCGTAATCCTTAATAGAGTTTTCCAACTTCATAACACTTTGCCTATGAACTGAAACTATTAATTATATTTTCTTTTTGAACAAGAACAAAAAGTCGAACTTCAGTTGAAGTTGGATGAAACCGTTACAGTTGGATTAACGATTTTGCAAAATGAACAGTCGAAATGCTATCGACAAAACTTTGAAACCTGTATAGTGTAATTACTTAACTGTAACGATTCATTTTTCGTTAGCACTAAACGAACTTATCAGATTACCATTACGATTATTGCTGAATTGATGAAACTTTAGGCTTTTTAATAGACGAATAATTGAATTTAATAATAGTTAATATTTTAAGATACAGACATTTTGAGAGCCTCGTAGCTGGGCGAGTGTCTTAATACTGTCGCACTCGTGGGAGAGCCATATTGAAGCATATGCTAAAGCACTAATTAAGCTGGCTCATCCGACGTGATACCATGGGGTCACAGAATACTCAGCGTGAAACAGTACCTGTACTGTGTTTTGCAGAGTGAGTGAGGAAATCGAAGGCTCTGAAAAGTGCCACTTAAGCGGTGTAAAAATCCGGCAACACGAATAATGCGTGGTCTATGGCGCGGTTGTTCATGGGCGATGGTGTTATATATACACATAGTCGTATGGAATAAATTAGCCTTCATTTGTTATTAAAATAGATTGGGAATTAATTAAATGCCTAATGACTGATCCATCTTAATCTCTCAAGTTACTAATTAATAATAGTTTCCGCTTCTTTCCACAGGCTTTTCAAAGTTAGCAAATCTTAAATTCAGATGGGAAAAGTTTAACCTAAATTGACATTAAAAATGTAATTAAATTCTTCCAGCGTCAATTTAAATAAAAATATTTATATTTAATGAAGAATTAGCAGTTTTATTAAATTAAAAGTGAAGAATAAACTTTTCGTCTTTAATTGATTAAAATTAATTGAAAATATATAAACAAATTTTATATATATATATATACAATCGGTGGCAAACAAGGAGGGTCACCTAGGACAAGCGGGCTTCCACCCATGGACACCCCTAGACTTTGCAGAGCCGCGGTTATAGTTATTTCTTGTTTTAAACGCAATGAACGTTTAGCAAGCACACATAAGCACGCATATTTTAGGTTAAAATAAGGCATGCTACCTTTTTATAAGTAGCTTTTTCTATTTAGAAAAAGCCGAAATGTTTAGCTACTCATTCTCGATAGCTCGCCAACGGTGGAAATCTATTAAAAACTGTGCGGCTTTGTAGCGAGTAGTCGCTGCCGTGACGTGCTTTAAAACCTAAGCACATTCCCCATTTTCACGTTTTAGCATGCACTGAATAAATAAATAGAGCCATTGATGGACGGACGTATCGGGCTTAACCCATTTTAAAAACGTTATTTTTTGTTCTTTTATACGAGAACTAGTCGTTCATTAGTTATCAATGTGAATGTATCATACCATTTAACGTTAAATTTCGAAAGTATAGCTTGCAGATTGATTGGTCATGGGCGGCGGTGATCGCTTAACGCCATAGAACCTAGCTTCATTCATCAATCTAAATAGCTCTCTCCAATTAGCTTATTACATCAATAGTAAAACTAATTAATCATAACAATAATATTAAAATTACCCGTGGAAGAGCTATGCTGAAGCATATGCTGACGCACAAATTGGGTCGACTCGTCCGAAGTGATACCACGGGCTCACAGAATACTCAGCGTGAAACTGTACTTGTACTGTGTTTCGCAGAGTGAGTGAAGATATTGGAGGCCATTAAAAGTGCCAGTGGCGTTAAAAGCCGGCAACACAATCAAAGCGCGCACTGCGGCGCGGTTATTAATGGGCGGCGGTGTTCTTTTACCATATTAGAGACTGCTCCATTGTAAGCTATTCTATAAAAAATTGTAAAACTAAAAATCAATACAACATACATACGTTAAGAGAAGCCTCATTAAGGATTTTAACATAAAATTTGAAATCATATTTTTATTAAAGCACGTCTATGAAGTCAAAAAATCTTATAGTAAGTTCAATGTCCACTAGAGAATCTCTAGTAATGAATAAGTACTTGGGAAGTCAAAATCCAATGTTGAATGAATAAAGGTGTGAAATTGGAGCCGTCGGTCCTTCCAAAGAAAGACAGTAAGAAGGCGCTGCTAATGAACTGTCGGAGTTTAAGTTAGCGCTTTGATTGCGTAACCATTTTCTTTGTGTACATGAAGAAACTGCGAAAGCAATGTTTAGCCGTTGTCAACATGCTGTATGCGCTGAATTTTCGAAACATTTGTAACAATGAAAATTCCGTACAGTTTAAAATACACCTCCCATTATTTGCTCCACAGAGGAACAAAAAAGCGAATACATCCTCGTTTTGGATGCATGCTCTGCAGCAGATAGCGCGATTTTTAATTGAAACACGTTTTGAATTCGACCTAATCATTATCAGCTTCTAGATCGTGTAAGCCGTGTTTTCCCGTCTGCAAATCAAATTATCACTTCGGGTCCGACAGGGTTCGAATGTTAATTGTTTATTCAAATAATGATGGGGGACAGTATTTGCCATTCGTACGAAAACATGCCGACGACACACAATTTTGTATTTCAAATTTATATTCCAATGAAAGATTCGTTAAATCGACTTTATTTCGTAATGGTGTAATTTCATTTGGACGTTTCACGAATTAACTTAGACTTCTCAAATTTTACTTGATTCAACAATTTTTATCATTCTCTCTTAATAAATACATTTAATTTGCTTTTTATAAAGTGTCATTAGGAGTTCAGGAAAAGGATGCATATTTAAAATGAGCTGGCATTTATGAGCCGTATCAGGATAGACTAATTGTATGCCTGTTCACGCGTCTACATAAGTCATTTCTGAAGCTATCCGGCTGCTGAAAAATTAATGAAAAATATAAAAATGTACTTATGTGAAGTAAGAATTAATTTAAAGTTAATTAATGTTGGTTAAAACCAACAGTAATTTTTTCTATGTAGAATTAAGAATCAAAATGATTTGTAATCATTTAAAATATATAAATGTTTTAGTAAAACAATTGTTAAACCTAACAAATGTCTAAAATTGGTATTAAAATTTGAATATTGAATAATTATTCTTCTCGGACAGTATGCGTATGCTTCAGAGTTTTAGCCTTTACCGCTAAAGCGAACGGTAAATACCAATATAAAAGCAGAATGTCGTGTATAAGCTATCAAACGTAGGCAAAGATTATCCAGCATAGTGTAACTGTAATTACTTCTCTCGGCGATGCGGATTAACGTCCCTAGCTAGTTAACTAAGAGGGTAATATGTCGACAAAATAAACGGAAATTTGCAACGATCCGTCAGCCCGATGTTTAAGTTAAATAAACACTGATTGGCGTATTAGGTTACACGTGTTATCAAACTTTCATATCATTTTATTTTATAAATTAATTTAATCGAATTGACTGTCATATTTTATAACTTTATTAGACTTCAAGTTACACAATATTTTTTCCTGACGTCTCACATCAACGTCAATTCACGTCAACATTATGTAGTAATTTGACAAGAACAATTATTTCTCTTTCGTTACTTATTTAAATATTATACTGACACTAGCAAAATTATGACAACTAGCCTCAGGTGTCAAAAAAAAATAATTAAGTATAATAATTTCTACATTATAGAAAAAGAAACAAAATCTATTATCGCACCATTTGTCACACTAACAAATTGCTAATATTTTTTTATTCTAAGATTTACTATTTTTACCATTATATGAATGTAAAAAATAATCAATTGTTCATTGGCCAGTAGCCCAATATTCATTTATTTTTCAATTAAAAACTAATTTATATCAATTAAAAGAAGAAATGATGTAGACGAATAATAAAAGCCGAGAAACCTTAATTTTCTTAATCTTGATTGTGTATTGTTTCGCGCAATTTAAGACAATGCTTCACTTTTAATCATGACTTAATCATTGTATTATTAGAAAAAAAATGAATTACCTGTTAATAGAAAAAATTAACCGTCAAAATAGTTTAAAATATCAAATATATATATATTTCTCTTTAAAGACCTATTGTTAAATCAAGTTATCACTAAAGATCTGTATTATATAAAATATTACGATTTTTATATGTTCTTAATATGTGCATATAAATTACATGTCACGTTGTTTGTCTGCAATTGACTCCTAAATTATAGATCTGGTGTTAGTAAAATTTGCACAATGTCTGTTGAAAGATAGTACAAGTTACCAATATCTCAATTTATAATTGCAATGAGTCTTGATTGTCTTTTAGTTCGATAACATTCTAACAGCTGGCGTTGTATGGACATCTTCGGACTAGATCAAATATATATCTACATATATTCTATAGAATATAATATGTACATACACACTCTATCAATAAATTGACATAAACATAGATACTTGAGAGCCTGGTAGCGTAATGGTTTTAAAAGTTTACCATGAAGCGAGAGTTACTGGGTTCAAATCCCGGTCCTGACAATTATAATTTCATTTATAATTTATACGGTCTCTGGAAGGGTTTGAGAGTGGCCGTACTTATAGCCATACTGAAGTATATGCTGACGCACTAATTGGGCCGGCTGGTATGAATTGATACCACGGGCTCACAGAATACTCAGCATGAAAAGGTACAGGTTACGCAGAGTGACGCTTAAACGTTATATTATATGAATGTAAAGACCAATGAATAAATACAATTATTCACAATTTTTTTCTATCTAAGTGACTCCAAGTTTATTTAGTTAGACAGTACATCGATTTATTAGATATATATATATGTAATATTTAAAAAATATATAACTTTTTAACCTAATTAAATAACTAATTAACTTAAAATATATATAAATCAGATGTAGATTAAATTAAATGATCATCTTTTTTTAATATTTCAGGTAAATTAAAATTTACTAGAAAAATTTCGCCAATAATAATTCAGATTCCTAATAACTTGAAGGATGTTTGAGTATACTATTCAATCAAGCGCTGCCCGTTCCATGAAAGTTCTCCAACTTTCTAAGACTGCTTTCTTAATCGTGTTATTCTTAACTTTATAAAATTTGCCCGTATGCCTGCTTTGTGTTTCTATTACCTATTTCAGGAGTGAAAAATCTTAGGGACTTTATATTAAATGTTATTTATCTCTTCCAAAATGATAGCACGGGCTCACAGAATGTTCAGCGTGAAATTGTGGTTGTTTTTAAAACAATATTTCTGTGTACTACGTTTCGCTGAGTGAATGATGATATTAGGCCCTTTTGAAAGCCTTTAAAAATGCTGCTTAAAAGGCGTAAAAAGCCGGAAACGAAACGAATGCGCGAACTGTGGTGCGGTTGTTCATGGGCGGCGGCGTTCTCTTACCATATAGAAGACCCACCTACTCCGTTGTTCACTATATAATAAAAAATAATATGTCACAGAGCCTGAAACTGAGCAATCGGTAATTTTGTAATATCTATATATATAAATATAAACTATTTTTTTTTAAATCTAAATATATATAAACTATTAAACATATTAATCAAAAAATTGGTTTAAATTGGTTAAACCAACCAATGCTTCAGTTTCCATATTCATACAGTAATAATTTTACATTCTTCTTTTTAATCTACTAATATATTGTAAACAGTGAGCTTATAACTGTAAAATATATCTAAATAATATTTATTTTTTGACATTTTTACTATCGCTGACTGATAAAGTAATGTACAAAAAAGGTGACGGATGTCATAAAAAATACGGATTGTGTGAATAAAGTGTAAAAATATATAAAATGAATAAAATATTATTGAGGAGGTTGTAAATTTAAATAATTAAATTTAAATGTCGTTTATCTATTTGTAGTTGAGTTGTGTTTTGTTGTAGTTGTATATTATATATTAAAATAAAATATCTATTTTAGAGCAAAAATTAATCTTATATATCTTCTTATTCTTCATCAGCCCATTCAAGTCCACTGCTGAACACAGGCCTAGGCTGCGATCTTGAGCGATCTGGATCCAGCGGCATCTTATATATATATTGTAAAAACTGTGGTAATTTAGCTTTAGATATATTTAAGTGAATATAAAACAATCGCCCCAGACTGGTTAGGAGCTTTAAGGAGTTCACGCTTGCACTGCTAAGCTGTGACGCCGCAAAAAGTTCTTTTCCATTTTATTCAGTAAAGCATATCTTTAACATTCAATGGATGTTAAAAATATTTATAATGATGTAAATTGACTTCAAAATTCACTTAAATATAATAAATAAAACAGAATTATTATATCTGCGAGGCAAACTTTTAAAGTCAGTGCTTTGCAACTAAAATATAACAACTAAGCTATTTAATAACTTTAACTTTTGAAGTTGCTAGTTGCACAGTATATATTCTTAGATTTTATGTGAAAGTTTGGACTAAGTCATATGTCTTACATTATTATCTGTAGTAGACAGAAATAAACACTCATAATTTCGTTTAGTTATAATAATTTACTATTATTCCTATCAATTATTTTAATAATTTTTATATTGTAACAATAAACAATAACGTACAAAGAATAATCCATCCAACCTTTAATTATATTCTGTGAAAACAATTTTTGCAATTTAAGTTTCTCCCTAAATGTCAAAATCAGCAGAGGAATTTCACAATTTAATCCGATTTTCGTTAGCGCTATGTAAGTAGACTTACACGAAACAATATCAGCATTAAAATATAACTTTACCTACAAACTTTTAGACGTGGAACTTACTGTTTATATTTCTATAATGACCACAAATGTATAGAATATTACATAACAACGATTCTGTTCATACCAAAATACAATAACTTTGTACCATGAATCCAATTGACATGACATGGCATGATGACGTCTGCCGGGTCCACTAGTAAATCGTATATATTTATAGATAGGTAACTTAGGTAGATAACTTTAAAAATTATTTTTAAATTCTAAGCATCATCTAAAGCAAAAAAGTAAGATTCACAAGCGATATTCCGTATAAATTAGCTCATAGGTAAGTCAAAATAACCGAATGTCGCTTTCTCAACCGAACAACGAATGGAAGGTAGGTATTACTGAAGACAATCTACATTTAAATAGATTCTTTTTCCTCAAGACTTGCGCGACTTTGGCGATAGGTATCGGTGTCTTCGATTTATTCTGTCGAATTTACATTTCCAAACTCTCAAGTTGCAGTTTTGTATTGTTATCGCTTTAATCACGAGTTGACAAACGACACTCAGTGGGATGAATATTCATCTTGTAACTGCATTATAACAAAACTTTATTTAGACGGCAAAATAAATTGATTTGCCCTTTAACAATATAGTAGTTTACCAGGTAACTGTCATTAATTTACGTATATATTCGCTATATATACGCTAATTTATAACACATATGAGTTTATTTTTTTACGTATAGGTTATTCTAACAGTGCTCTAATAATTGATTTATTATCCATCGAAAAATTTTAAACTTTCGCTTTAAATTATTATTCTATTTGAATAGTACAAAATTCGGTTCACTTGATGGCCTTCCCATAAAAGCCCTTTAAATGCAAAAGTAAACAAGCTCGAGACACGCACCCTAAACAATCATAAAATCCTAAGTCAACAATGTTTATTTAATTTTTACAAATCTTCCCAGTATAATTCACTCTTGGCATAATATTGATTGTAAATTAACACTGAGCAATTTTTTAAGAACATGTATTTGTTTAAAAATTGTATAAATAAACTTAGATTTCAAAGATGCAGAACTAAACAAAATATATTTTTAAGAAGCGTTTAACTATCCGCATATCCGGCTACTGAGTGTATTTAATAAATTTACTATAACGGTAACAATGAAATGTGACGTTTGAAGAAAAATTATTTATCGTTTTCTTTAAACTTTATTAAATTTATTTAATATCTGTGCATTAATTGTGCTGGCTCATCCAAAGTGATACGGACTCACAAAATACTTAGCGTGAAATGGTAGCTGTACTTGAAACGGTGCTTCTACTATGTTTCGCTGAGTGAGCGATGATATCGGAGGCCCTTAAAAATATCGCTGTGGCGTAAAAAGCCGACAACAAAACCAAAACGCGGTCTAAGGCGCGTTTTTCTATGGGCGGCGGTGTACTCTTACCCTATAGGAGACCCACCTACGTTGTCCGCTATATCATTATTGTCATAGAAATCATTTACACTTAAAAATACTCGGCATAGATCAAGGTATTTTTAAAATCGTTATGTTTGGGTCCCGAGAGCGGTATTCATTGTAATTATAACGCTTCAATTAACGTTTATAAAACAAGATCAGATTAATAGCAAAGCAATTATCTGGGTGAACGTCTTGTCCATAGCATTGTAGTGATAAATCAAGATAGTGCGCTGTGTGTACCGAACATAGCATGTAATAATAACGCTGTGTACATACATAGCCCAACTTCAATTAATTACCGTTATCCAAATGTAATGGTATCGGGAACTGAGCAAGATTTAACTAGCCAAAACCAATATGACTAATGAACTTTAGTTAACAAAACCATGTTTGTGCTAGGTCTGGATAGCACTCTCGGGAAAAACTAGGCGATCGTCTTATTACCGCCTTCTCCTCTTTGAACCTGACTTAAAGATTTTTTACTAAATTTTTGAGAGCCTCGTTGCTAAATGGTTTAAAATTCTACCATGAAACGAGAGGTATTGTGTTCGAATACCGGTTCGGACAATAATAAATTATAATTTAATTTATAATTTATACTGTCACACCCGTGGAAGAGACATGCTGAAGCAAATGCTAACGCACTAATTGGACAGGCTCGTCCGCAATGATACCACCTGCTCACAGAAATGTTAGTTGTACTTGAAACGATGCTTCTATTATGTTTCGCGGAGCGAGTGAGAATATCGGAGGCCCTTGAAAATATTGCTTAAGTGACGTAAAAAGTCGTCAAGACAACCAATGCGCGGATTGTGGCACGTTTGTCCATAGACGGTGGTGTTCTTTTACAATATAGAAGACCCACCTACCTGCTCTATTGTTCGAATATAAAATAAAAAATAGCTTGGATAAAGAATTCTAAGTAGGGTAGCATGGACCTATGGCCTATTGCAATTTTAACCGGTTTCTACTTAAAACTTAGTAACTTAAATATATTTAGAAACCAAATTCAATGAACCTCAAAATATCAAATAAAAAAAAGTATACATAATTAAATAATAATACATAAAGAAGTTAATGCTAAGTTAGTTAAACTTAATAATAGAAATGTGAATTTAAAAACAGTTTATTCTTTCATATTACTAAAACTATTCTTTTAGTAATCATCATTAAAATGCGAATTAATGAGGCCAATTCAAATAGTATTAACACGTTTGGCACTTCATTCACAAAATCGATCCACAAATGACGAGATAGGAGACCTTTTTTCTTTTTATTTTTTTTGAAGGTAGTTTAATAATATCTAACAACATTTAGTAAAATTAAAAAATGATTTTTTTTGTGTTTAATGCATGATCATATACAGCATTAATTGTTTGTTATCCACACGTAGAATATTCAAAATTATACCTATAATATTAATTGAAAAGTTTGTTAATTGAATCAAGTTGTAACTTCAAATTCCTATTATTTTACCTTTATGACATATATACATTATAGTATTATCATACAAATATACGTATTATATTCTGTCATAATATCACATATATAAGGTATTTTATATGGCTTTGGATTTAGTGCATAATTAATTCCAGTCGAATTAAACTGTGGTTGGCATAATATTGAAATTTTAAATAGTGAGATGGGTTGCGGTCGCTCCTGGAACAGGTTTGCATTTAAATAATATTCGATAAACGAAATATCGTAAATGGCACATAAAATTGATGATTGAAAATATCATCACGTTCGTAGTGGATGTTGTAAACATGCAAATACCACCGTAATCAATCCCATTATTTGTCAGTTACATATCCTACAATCTATTATCCGTCGATGAAGCGATAATTTGCTAGCGGTTGGCATGAACACGTACTGCCTTACGTACGAACTGCATTTTGTTCGGTAACCAGATCGTTTTATCGTGTACTGCGTTTGTGAGTAAGGTTGGCGTCCAATTCCAGAGTAAACAATAAATATTTCAGTTGAGCAGGGAAGTTTATACAAAAAATGACTAAGCCCCGATCGTTGCAGAAATATATCAGGTCCTTGCTCCATGAGAGTTGTGCAACTATACTTTTTTATAAGACGTATTAGCTAAGTACTTCAATTGAATGTTGAGACAGGAAGCATAAGAATTTGGTGGAAAAGATGCTAAATGTTATTGCTCACCGATTTCGTAGAAGACTGATGTAGAAAAACTATGATCGATAACCAAATATATTTGAATTTCTATGACTGGTTTTCATAATGTAAATTTTCAAATTTATGAACTCTCGCCTTATGAGATTCGCCCTGACCAGATGTTCCCGCGGCACTTAGAGGATCTTATTGAATGAAAACTTTTCACTGGCTATATCCTGTAAAAACTTTCCAAAGAATAAATTAAAGCCTAAATTACGGACATTATGTGTTCTCCATAATTCAATTCAGTGCCTTAAATCCAGAAGAAACCCGATATTTAATGCAATTATTAATTTTTCATGTTATTCAGTTTTAGTCCATAAAACATTTTTCCAAAAAACTACTATGTTAAAGACATAATACATCACAGTATTATTCAATAAAAATTTTGGACACAAATATGATCGGTATTTTTCTTGACTTGTTTGTTTCACCGTTCATTTAATCGTAATAAAAATAACATAATAATATTCTTCACCACTAGATTCTAAAAATCTAAATAACATAATTTAAAATTTCACATTAAATATGCTTGAAGAATGGTTAACGTTAAATAACTATTAGAACTACAAATTGACATTCATATTAAATATTTTTCAGTAAAATTCAACATTAAAATTATTAAAACGGTGTAGTGGTAAAATAATTCCGAGTTAGCTGTGGCAGGTTGCAACAGGGAATAATGTAATTTTGCATGTGTCAACACGTCACGGGCATTTTGTCAACGGGTTGTGCCGGCTTGCGTCGCTAGCTCCTCGGTTTATGTATGTGTAGCCGTCTTATGCTGGTGTCACTAGAATTATATTCTATTCAGGAGCTCTATTGTTCTTTTGTGGTCTATTTAATGCATTGTAATAATTTAAATGTCACATTCGAAAACGAATAGATTTAAGAACTTTCCAAATTCTACCTCATCACTTTTTACTTTCTAATATACGTATGGCATTGGTAGGCATCATACAATCAATTAATATTTTTAAGCTATATTACACCTGAGTCTATTTATATATAAGTTTTTTATAGTAACAGGAGTACATCTTTGTTTATGAGTCTATCATCACTTGTGTAGTATAATTAAACGATTAACAAACATTTAAATCAACAATCAACTATCAAAATCTCGGGTAGGATTTTAATACTACCTGTTCAAAGGGTTATAGCAGGTAAGATCCCGGTGTAACGTTTTCTAATGAGATCCCAAGACAATATCCCTTTCACTATAACATTTCGTCATCTTAACCGACTCCATTAACATAATGTATTATATCATCCCAACTTCCGCAGACTCAAATACAGACGATGCTAGTGTTACGGAATAAATTTCATATCCATATACAGTGTAAACTCCATGTAGCGTCCCTAGTTTTAACGAAAAACTCCCTAAAGCGTCGAAATCTTGGCTTTAGTTGGTTTAGCTTGTCTTCCATCCACCTTTTCTTCTCTCCATTTAACGACAACTCTTTATAACGCTAA